>JAKTYD010000025.1:0-164092 GCA_030564645.1 Insectozyma morakotiae | reverse complement strand
CCTTACCTCAGTATCTTGTTTGCATCCTTACCTCAGTATCTTGTTTGCATCCTTACCTCAGTATCTTGTTTGCATCCTTACCTCAGTATCTTGTTTGCATCCTTACCTCAGTATCTAAAGTTAGCGGATAAATCCAAAATGAGAAATCCGCCAATGCAAAATATGTAAGGTACGATCTGAAAAATGTCCCGATTTGGAAGTTAAACTGCATATAAATCTGCAGCCACAGGTGGTAGCAACGCTTAATTTGCAGCCAAATTTAACCGAGGATATTGAAGATTGACAACATCCAAAAGATCTAAAACAAGTCAAATGTAAAATTTAAAGATAGAGATTCAGCAAGTACAACTCCTAACGTATAATGAGCCAAGTTTCAAGATTATTCAAATTAATTTAACAAATACTTAAAAAGCAAGAAAAAGTTCAAAAAAGTACAAAAAATTTAAAAATCATTCAGCAGTAAAGAAACCAAAGTGTTGAAAATAAAGGAGGATGTGACTAAAAGAACTTTCAATTTAGAGTTAGTTCAAAATAGAAGGACATTAAGTTAAAGTGAAGGGAAACAACTTTCCTAATTAGGAAATATAAATTGAAGAAAATTCTAAGTTGAACTCATTAGCGATGTAACCACGATTACGTAAGATTACCGACTAATTATTTAACAATTCAAAAGCAATATAAAGAATTTTCAAATATCAAAAAATTATATATTTAAGTAATATTTACAGTTTATTGCTGTTTAGTTAATTGTCGAAAGTATTGATTCAATCGTAATTTATATTTATACAGCTTATTATTGATCCAAAACACCTTTTTGAAGTAAACCTTTATCAATTTGTTTTTATCAGTTGTACTTCTTTAACTCTAACACAAACAATTTCTGGTTTTTGATTCATTTCTCTTGAATTTTGATTCGAAATTTACAACTATTTAAACTAAATGAATTAGATTTGAGAAGAAACCCTTTACACAGGTACCATATCTTTTCTTAAATCTTTTAAACCAAAATTAGACCAACTTTTCAATAATGCAAATAAAGCAGTTGTCATTTTATGTATTGTAAAAATAGTTTTAAATCTTTTAATTTCTAAAGGTACAGAATCAAACACTTTTATATTGTTCATTAAGTTTGTCTATATTCTTGAGTTTGTTTTGATGATTGATTGTGTTTAGTTCCCCATGATAATTTCCTGAAAAATGATTGTTTTTCTTTTGTTGTAATTTGTTTTATCATCCTACGGTTTCTTTTAAGTGGTGTTGGTGATATATTTCCATCTTTATTATCATAACTTAGTTTTGTCATTGGTTAAATTCTTTGTCATCATTTAAATTATATATTAACATATATCCAGTTGCTAATACATCAATTGTAGACAATTTTTTTTCCGGTAATTTGGTTTTATCAAATTCATCATCATTATCATTACTACTTTGATCCCAAATCATAATTATTATTCTTTTAATTATGAATTTCATCACTACCTGTAAATGTATTATCAAAATTAGAACCAGGTAACTCAGGTAATCTTGATCTTGTTGTTGATATTAACTATATATTCTAGTTAGTGATTTTCTTGAAGCTCTATTATTTGAATCATAATATGAATATATTCGCAAATGTTCATCAAAATCCATCATTGAACCTTTTTAAAATTCTTCATCATCATAAGGTAATCCAACTTTATCTAGACTATTAGCAAAATTATTTTCTTCATCATTTTCATTTGGACTGTGAGTATTTATTATTGATATGATTCTTTAGTTGGAATCATTGATAAAACAGATAATCTATTGTTTGAATTTGTAAAATTCTTTGGTTTTCTTGTAACATTTGGAATTTCAACATTACAATTAATGTAATTGGTTTTTCATTTAATTTGTTATTTATTTGAATTATTCCCTTTATATTTAATTGAGTAATTAATAAATTTCCTAATTTTATAATCAGTTAAATTTGAATTATCAACTGTTGGTTCTTTTAACTCATAATATTTTGCTTTATCATAATTATGTTTTGATTCTTCAATTCAAATCATCATCTTCTTCAATTTCATCCAGAAGAAAAATTATTCTCGATTAGTGTTTTTACGAATTTGTGGATCTCTCTTTGATTTTTGATCATCTCTTCATTTTGATTTAAAACATCTTTAGCTAATTCAGTTTGTTCAATCTCATATGGATCTAATCTTGATACTGGTCTTCTAGTCAATATCGGAGTTTGTCTTCTTTTTGGTATTGGTTGACTAACAGATTTTCTTTTTAAATGTTCTACATCTTTCATTGTTAATTTTTCTCCATCTTCTTTAATGTTATTACCTTCAGATAATGTACCAATATTTTTAGATTGTCGATTTGGTTATCTTCAGTAATTAATTCCTGTTAACTATTATTTGAATCAAAATCATTTTTGATAATTATACTCGATTTTTTAAAACTTTAGAGTTGAATTCATTAAGATACACAACTAAACATTATTCTTGAGGTCTAATAAAATGAATTGAGCTCCAAGCTTAATGGTATCTTCTTCATACATTCACTCACTCTTTTACCATGAGTTTTGAACCAATATTGATAATTCTAAGATATTTTTCAAACACTTTCGTATGAAATCTGTTTTATAACGATATGATAACCATCTTTGATCAGATAAATAATAGTTTTATTATTTATACTTCTTAATTGATATTTTAAATAGTTTTTAATGTAATCTAAACTCAATTCAAGTAGAATCTTGTCCAGTGATCCTTCTCTGAAATGAGTTTATGACTTTGAGGAGAATCTTGATCAATTAATTCTTCAAATCTCAAAAACTTCAGATCTACATACATTTGAAACAATTTCATTCTCCACCACTGTTCTTGCTGGGAAATCTAAATTTTTATTACACGCAATTCTAGTTCTTTTTATTCTAATGTTCCTTAAACTCAGTCTCTTCCCAAATTTCAGATTACTTTTTAAAGTTCCAATTTAATTCTTTGCTAAATTCTGTTCACAATCATTCATATTGAAATATTTTGAGATCTTGAGTTGATTCATCTTCACTTACACTAGAAAATATCGTCATAAACCCAATTCTTTTCATAAACTCAATGTTATCTTCGTATCTAACAAATGCAAAGCTACGTTGAACAAACATAAAGATAGTTCACTTATCCTTCCTCTTTATGTTAATACTATCAACACCAGCTTTACAAACATTCTTGCAAAATCTTCATATGAATTTATCTCTATTCGTACCATTTTGCAGTAAATATGAGTGCATTCCCCAGTGTATAACAAAATCAACATCACCGAACTTTCTCGCGAAAATGTATCAAAGACATTTTATTGATCAAATCTCATCAATTTCAAGCTCAAACGCAAATTTCTTATTACCCTTTGATTAATTGTATTCCAAATCATTATAAGTATCGATGAAGAACATCTTACTAGCTTTAGTATCAGTCTTTTATTCTTGCTGATCTACCAGAAGCAATTTCTAATATCAATTGGTGAACTTTCGTTTTATTACCATCAATTGAAAATTCGTTTTCTTTACTCAAACCTGAAACTGAGATAATTCGATTATCAGATCTTGAACGTTGATGTATTGATGTAGTACTTTTTGATCAATTGATATAATATCTAAAATTATTCAATCATATTTTATATTTGATTCATTTGAATCAATATAACCTAATCCTTCAAAAAATTCAATTTATATCAGCTCAGTAAAAGTTCAATTAATGTTTTTATTATGGTGTGAAAATTCTAATCCAATTATTGCTTCATACTTTATGAATTCTATGTTAGGAAATATTAATCAAATGATTTGAGTTTGAATCAAATGTCGATAAAAAATAATTATCAAGGTGCTACCGTTTTCCCAATATCCATTGAAGTAAAGGAACACGTCAAATATCATAAGTCAAGACATGAATCAATTATTGAGATGTTTCATATTGATCAAGACTGGTTTAAAAGCGTTAATTTTAATTAATACAATCGATTTTGGTCAATCATTGTCACTATATACCCATCTACTTATTATAAACGTTGATTCATTTACTTCAGCTTTAAAAGACTAAAATATCAACACTAGTCAAATAAATACAAGCCAAAGGCTATAAAATTATCATTAAACTATCCGAGTAGCATCACATATTGAGCTAAAAAATAGAATTTAATTTTCAATCTTCGATTTATGTAATCAGTGTAGCACTTGTTGACGAAACAGTTTATAATTGTTCATCAGTAACAATGAACCTTTTTAGTAATTTGAGTCAAGATTGCTACGGTATCTCGTTTTTTTTCTGTTTTTCGTATTTTTACTAGTAAATTAATCAAAATCTTCAGTTTTGTTTGAAAACTATTTTACGCAAGAAAAAATGTTATAATAAAACCTTTGGAATATGGGCCTCGCAAAGTTGGATGAAAAGTGCGATAAAAAGGTGAATGTAAACAATGAAAAATACACAAAGGTGAATATTTTATAGCGTGTTTTGAGTAGCGTGTTTTAAGTAATCTGGATGGTAATAATTGGTTGCAATTGTTATGATATAGAAGATTCGAAATGATCAGTTGATCAGGTTGTTTCAATAATGGAACTATATTTAGTAGAAAGCACCGTTTCCCGTCCGATCAACAGTAGCTGCTGCTAAGAGCGAGCCCGAGTAGTGTAGTGGGAGACCATACGCGAAACTCTCGCGCTGCAATCTTTTTTTGCTTTTTGTAACAACTATTGACCTATATCATTAGAATTTCCTAATCAAGATCTACATTTTGATATATCAGTCGCTGTCAAGAAATAATTTTTTGATATAATTTTTTTAAAAAAACTATATTGTTGCATTTGAATTTTGAATTTTTCCTTCAGTTTTATTTCAACAAAAACATGTCCCATAATAATGTTACTCACAGTTAGAGAAAGTATCTACATACAGGTTTGGTTACTTTGCATTAAACCATTTTCATCTTTTTAGATATGGATTTCCTGGTGACCTTCAGAGCATCGTGCTTATAGAAAAAAAAAATATTATAACCTATGTAAAATTAATTTTCTTTGAATTCATATAAACTTTTCAATTTTGTTTCTCTTGAAAAATGGTCCATATAAATATTACTCACTTTATCAAGATCTATCTGCTATAGGTTTTGAATTTTTTGAATCAAATCATTTCTTGAATTTTAGACAAGATAGTTGGCTCCCTGCTTCCCTCTCCTGGGTATTCTCCAACTTCTCCTTCGTTTTCTCCAACTTCTCCTAATTATTCTCCTACTTCTCCTATAGAAACTAACATTTGTAACTTTTTTATTTCTACTTCGCGTGAAAAATTTCCCACACCAATGTTACTTTTACAAAATATATACACCTACATTCTCTGCATTTCTGAATCAAATCCTTTTTATATTTTTAGATACTGAGGTATTCTCTGAGGACAATAGAGGTCACATACTAATGAGAGATGTATGAAAACCGAACCAAATTTTTTCCAAATTTTATTGTCAAAATTGAACTCTAAAAGTCAAAAAATTAAAATGAGTTTTTGTTGATATCAACTCAAATTGATCCAAATAATCAAATAAAATAAAAAATGAAAATCGAAAATAGTTTAAAAATCGTCTTTTTATAGTAAGAAGTTAAGATAAAAAATCATACTGAAAGATTCAACTGATATATTGAACAGAATTTAATACGAGAGAAATGAAATGAACAGAAATTTTATGCGGGTAATGAAACGAGAAATTTTCTCCTTGTGCGAGATATAAAGTTCGTGTTTTTTATATTTTTTTCTTACAAATCTTTCAAAATTTAATATTTTGCTACTGAAAAGCTCGCGTAGAAAAAAATGTGAGCATTAACCCCAAGCATAAAATCTTTTTAAAATTCATTTGCGAATTTGAAGATCAAAATCAATGATACTTGAATATTTTTTGAGAGATACCTCCCAAGTTCAAACCAAAATCTCATCTAAAAATATCAATCTAAAGAAAATTGAAAAACTCTATTCTTGATGGCAAAAACTTTTTGAAGATTGAAACTGAATTTTTTTTCTAAAGATTAGTTGATCAAATTAGTTTAATTCATCAATCAAAATAGTTTAAAATTGTGGCAGAGCTCTTCGAAGGAATTGTCTTTTTCTCGAGTCAACTAAATATATGAATTTCTCTTCTATTTAAATGTCAATCTATCACTCCGTTTGAATTCTACCTTAAATATACATATCAAAAACTCAGCTTGGAATCAAATTCTCGATATTCTGAAACTATGAGAAAAATAAAATATTTAGTTTTTAGATCATTATTAAGTTTCAAATACCAAATTCCTTTTAATGATTTGAATTTTTAGTTTACTTGATTATCGGGAAATCAAACCATTCTAAATTTGTTGCAAATTCTTTCAAATATATTTACAAAATCTGATTATTAGGCTCTGCATAATTTGTATACAATTGAATTATTAATCTACAATAATTGTATCCGCTATCCGTTCAGTAATGAAAACATCCAGGTTGGAATTGATCCCCGGATTAATGCTACTTTATTTTTTTGGCATATTTCCGAATTAATCTAAATGAAATTAGCGAGACATTTATAATTCGGACTTACCTAATTAGGAGTTTCGGCTTTTTACTTTTCCACGAACAAAGCAAGTATGGATTATATAAATATCCTGAAATTACCATTTCAATCAACAAAATGACACTTTCAAAAGAATTACAAGAAAAATATGATGGATTAGCTGAGTTCTTTTCCAAAGGTTACAGAACACCAGTTTTAAGAAGACCAGATGAAGTTGGTTTAAAATATGAGGATGTTTTCTTTCCATCATTTGATGGTGTTGGATTAGAAGGTTGGTTTATTCCAAAAGAAGGTTCAGATAAAATACTTATTTGTAATCATTTTATGCCAGGTAATAGATATGGTTATCCAGGACATTTAGAACCATGGAATACATTTGGAGGATTTGAAGTTAGTTTTTTACCACAATATAAAGCATTACATGATGGTGGTTATAATATTTTATGTTATGATATGAGAAATCATGGATTATCAGATGATGGAAATGGACATACCTTAGGTATTGGACAATTTGAATATAGAGATGTTATTGGATCAATTCAATATGTTAAATCAAGAAATGATTTAAAAAATTTAAAAATTGGATTATTATCAATTTGTCTTGGTGCAAACAGTACAATTATTGCAATGGATAAAAATCCTGAATTTTTCAAAGATATCAAAGCAATGGTTGCTTTACAACCAATTTCAATTAGTGCTTTTGTTACAAATGCAGCTGAAAGAGATAATATTGATGTTGATGAAGCATTGAAAATCGTTGATGAAGGATGTAGAAAACGTTCTGGTTTAAGAATAGATGAACTAAGTCCATTACCATCAGCACATGCTGTTACTGTTCCAACTAAAGTTATTCAAGAAAAGAATGATAATCTTACAAAGATTCAAGATGTTCAAAATATCTATGATAAATTAAGTTCAAAAGAAAAAGATTTATATTGGATTGATGGTGGTGAGTATAGATTTGAAGGTTATAATTTCTTAGGTAAAGAACCAAGACAAGCATTAGATTGGTTTGACAAATATGTTTAGATTAGAGAAAAAAACAAATAAATATGATTGATTTAAAAATTATAGTTATTAGTCTTCAATTTCTTCCAATCACGCTAATTGATATAACTTTCAATTATTTAAATTATTTTCATCTTATTCGATTTATTTACTATATCATGTTGAAACTTGTTACAACTGAAAGAATTTTAATCAAATTTATGATTTTTAACAAATTAAAAGAGATTCCAGAATCTCAACAATTAGATCATTGAATCGAGCAAACGGTTTGTACGATGTACGTAAAGATTAACAGACATCATTAAGTCGGCTAAATCACAATTCGATTTTCTTGGATCAATTTGAGGGAATAGCGTTTATAAATTCAAAGATGTTGCTGGTTACATAAGTGATAAGTTGTTGAATAATGGAACGTATCTGTTGAAAATAGAAAGTGCCAATGTTTATCATGATCAAAAGCCATCTAATGACAAGTTGCAGTCGCTTCAAATATACATTATCCTATACCCAATGATAATCATCATTGATTGCAATATCATTTGATGATATTTCATTTACTGGACGAATAATATCACTATCCATTAGTGGATATACTGATGAAGTTTCACTACTCAAAACATCCAGTGAAATAGTATCACCACTAGTACTACTTAAAATATCAGAATCAAATACAACTTCTTTTGGTTCACTATTGATAATCTCTTCTTCAACGATTATACCACCAATGATATTCTTTTCTTTTAATAATATCACCAATTTTTCTCTATCACAATTTGGAAAATAAATTCTTAAAACATTCTTTGATGAAATATATTTAATTGGTAATTCACCTAATTCAAATAAATTTACTAAATCTTGTTTGAATTGTTTCATTTTCTTTTCAAATAATTGTATATGAAAAATCATTTCATCTAATATTTCTTCATTAAATATTGTTTCATTTGGAATGTTCAAATTAAAATTAATTGGAAAATCAATATATGTTGAAGTTTGAAAATTGTTTGATGATATTTTTTCAATTTTAGTTGCTGTTGAATCTGATTTACATAATTTTAAAGTTAATTGATGATTTTTTGCACTTAATGATAAATTCAATCTTAATTTTGGATTTATAGTTAATTGTTGGTTATTTGATTTTTGATAAACTTGAAATTTCTCTCTTAAATTATTGAATAAAGTTCGATATGTAAATTTAATATTTGCATTATACATTTTCAATCTAAATGAAGATTGATATGTTTGAGAAAAATTATGAAATAAAAATCCTTTATTTCTAAGTAGTTTAAGAATATTTGAATGATATCTTGAATAGTTATTATAATTAAATGAATGATAAGTTGAGAAGTTTCTTACAAATTGTTTTGGTCTTGAAACGGGAATTCTAACTGGAATTGGTTGTGGTTGCGGTCTATTTTGAAGATTTCTACTTAATTCTTCTAAACTTCTTGTGACATTCCTTGTGAAATTCCTGGTTCTAAGAACCAATCCTCTCAACTTGTTCATAATGAATATTTATAGAATAGTTTTATTGATGATAAAAAAAGATGTTGATAAGAAATGTAATCATGCTTTCTCGCTTATCATTCGATTCCGAAAACCGGACATAAATAGTACAAAACCTTAGATTTGACAAGTTGACTAAATAGTAAACAAGCTTGAAGAAGGAAAATTATCTATATATTACTCACTTAAGCATTTCATATCAGCGACAATTAATAGATACACACCTGGTTTCTATGGGGTAGTTAGTTATATGGTAGATTTGTTTGTTTTAGAAGTTATATCCAGCGAATAAATCAGAGAGTAATTCATTCTCCGGCTGAGATCGTCGATATCCAATCTGAATTCATTGTGTAATTTTTTCATCAAAGTCAATATCCTAAAGCTCAAGGTTTCACGTGTATTAATTATTAATAGATTTATAAATCTTACTATAAAATTGAGGTAATGAACTGAATGGGAATGATAAATTTTCACAAAGATAATCAGGTAAAATCTCTTCTAAATCAGTATCTTCATCCAAAAAAATTGGTATATAATTGATATCATTATTTGAATTTTTATTTAAAATCAATTGATACTTTATCACTACCTTCGTATTAGTTGAAGTTTGAATTACATCAAATATATAATTATCATCAGTCTTTGTAAAATTTTGAATCTTTAATCCACTTAATAATTCCAATAAATCCAATATCAATGAAATTTCATTTTTTTCATCTTCATAATTTCTAATAATTCTATGATCTTCATCTAATTGTGCTTGAGTTTTAATTTTATAACCAGTATTTTCATCTTTATTTATAAAATTTAATAAATCTTGTGGTGAAGCATTCAAAATATCATCTTCTGTTATTATTTCAATCTTCTTTTTTGGTGATCTCTTCATTGGAAAAAAACAATGTTTGAATCAACATTTTCAATAAAATTAGAAAATTTAAAAGATACTCAGGACTCAATAGTTTCATTGTCCAAATGGGTGTTAAATGAAAACAAACCTAAAGAAGCATCTGATATATGGGTTTCATTCCTAAAAAAATCAAATAATAAATTAAATTGTTTATATTTACTCAATGATATAATTCAACATGCAAAAAAATATGGAAATTTCAACTTCCTAGATGAATTTAAAAATGTAATACCTCAAGCTTTGAAAGTTAGTTATAATGAAGCAAATCCTACAGTCAAAGCTAAAATTGCAAGATTATTAAAACTATGGGATGATAGAGATATTTATAATTCAAATGAGATTCAACAATTTGCAAAATCATTAACAGAAACTGAAGATATATATCCAGATTTAAAGAATATAAACGAGTTGTACCTTCAATTACCTCAATTGTTGACTAATTCTCAAAATAATTTAACTCAATTTAGTATACAAACTAAATCTGAAAATATACCAGATAAAAAAATCCCTATAATTGATAGATTAGGTAGTACTAGTATTAAAAATATACAAGACATTATGTCTGTTAGAAATAAAATTAAGGACCAATTGGAAACTTTGATTAATTCGATTAATGAAAATTTGAAAGCTGATGAAAATAAAATAGATATAATAAATAGTAAATTAAATACAATTCATAATGAGGATGATGATGATGAGCTTCCAATGTATGAACAAGATGAAGATGAAGATGAGATACCGATGTATGAACAAGATGAAGAAGAAAATGAGCGTAAAAGACCAAATGAAGATGAGTTAGGTGGTGTTGCTAAAAAAGCAGAGAAAGAATCAGATGTAATGAGTTTATTATCAAGAATATAAAGGAGGGCTCCTACACACATCACAACATTATTCAAATTTGAAATGCTATACTTTCAGTAAATAATATCTTTCCTCATTAATATAGTTGAATCGCCAATTAATAAATATCACTTTATAACTAAATGATCAAGGATCGTTAAATCTTACATTTCAACTGGACCAAAAAATCTACATCCATTTTTTAAAAATTTGCACTTTTCATCCTAAATGAAATTCTAGATAGCTTTCTGTGTTACTCCTGACATCTCTCTCAAATAATTACAGTTAAACTTTTATGTCTTTCTGTTTCTTGAAAGTTTATACGAGATATCGTAGAGATTATACAATTTTAATAACTTGTCATTCAATTTCTTGATTTAAAACTCACAAAAACTTACCAAATAATTTAAATACGTCATTTATATATAAACTTTGTGCTCTTGTTGATGCCTAAATTTGGATTTTATAATAATTTACAGGATGGTTTATCTAGGATACATTTTATTAAAAATTTTCTTACCCAATGCAACATTCTTCAAATCCAAACTTCTATTCAAATCTTTTACAACTTTTTGTACAATATTGTCACCTATAGTTGATTGATAACCTTGTATATACAACAAACTTTGTGCTCTTGTTGATGCAACAAATTTCAAATTTCTTTCTATATTTGGATTCAATAAAAACACTATTGGATATTCTAAACCTTTTGATTTATGTATAGTTGAGATATTGATTGCATTTGTCTCTTCATAATCATTGATATAATTTGATAAAAAGTGATTTAAAAAATCATTTGGTGATTGATTGTAACTTTTCTTTAATGATTTATAAAAACTTTCAATATGATCAGTATCCTGACTGATATACTCTTTTATTGCAGTTTGGTTCGATATCCTGGATAATGATAATAAAATATCAATTGGTGAGGATAAATTTCTTTCATTATTTAAAATATTTACAAATTTCTTTATCGATGAATCTTTAATTTGAAAATTGTTTTGAAATATTCGATTCAATTTAGGTTTTGGATAACCAAGTTTCATCAATATACTTAACAAAGCAAAATCACTACCATGACCACCTTTTAGTACATTTAAAATATCCAAAAAAATATAAATTCTTGATTTCAACCATTCTGGTTCCATTAAACAAACTGGAAGCTGATAACTTTTAAGTATATTTCCAACTTCTTCAACTTGTGCATTTGATCTGGATAAGATTAAAAAATCTTTAAATGTTAGAGCACCACCTGATTCTAAAATCAATCTTTTAATTTCTTTTATGAATCCATGACCTGAAAAACCTATTGGTGGTGATAATGATTCCTTCATTGATTTAGTTTCCACTGGATGTATACTTTTTACATATTCTACATTCTCCGGAGTCAACCTAAAAGATTCATCAAGATGAATAATCTTATTTTGCCATTCTTTCTTGATTCCACATGAACCCAAAAACTCATAAATACTTTGATTTGGATCACCAGCTATTGTTAAATGTTTTGGTTTACCATGTTGTAAAATAGCATCAATAAAATCAATTATCTCAGGGTACAAATCTTGATATTCATCAACGATCACCACTTTTAAATTTTCCACTTCTTCAATACTTCCTTGTAATAATTCAATTGCTTTTGAGATAAAATCTGAATATCTAACCAACCCATTATCATTTAAATAGTTTACGACATTTTTCAACTTTCCATTTTTAATTGACCTTGGATCCTTGATTGCATTATCTCGAAATCCAAATAATCTTTTCAAAGCAATCCATGAAATATCATCAATCAACTTCAATTCGAGTTCCTCAATCAATTTACTTGCATATCCATGAAATGTTTTAACTGTAACTTCATCATTGAGTTTCGATTTTAATAAATCAACAGTTTTATTTGTAAATGATAATACTAATATTTCTTCAGGTTTTACATTTTCTAGAATCTTATTTATTCTTTGGGTAAGTGTATATGTTTTTCCTGTTCCTGGTCCAGCTTGTATAACTAATGATGTTGATGGTTTATAATCATGCTCAACTACTTTATTTTGTTGAGAAGTTAACATGGAAAAGATAAAACAATTATTACCAACAACATATCAAAAGTTCCCCGAAACAAATGAGGAATTCACTACAAATCATACTCTCGAACATCAAAGAAGTATTTATGAAAAATCTGAATCAATAAATATCGATTTCAAATCATTTAGTCAACAACTTGAAAAATATCAACAAAAAGTTAAACCAATTGGATTGATTTTGAATGAATATGCAAATACATTATCTAAGTACTCAGAAGAGATTGCAAATCTAGAAGTAAGATCAAGATCATCCAATGTCAATTATGAGAACGTTGATAAATCAATTTTGGAACGAGTTATTCCACCAGATTATGTTAAAGATATATGTGGGAATATAAGTGTGGAATCAATTAGATTCCTACAGAAAGCACCACCATCGGAAGCTATAAAATCATTAAAATATAAAGCAGTTGAAACAATCAGAGATAAACTTATACACTACATTCGTCAACTTCGAGATGGAAAACCTTCACAAGTGATTCAAAAAGAAATGAAAGAGGAGAACCTATACAGTTTCCTATATGAAAATCATCAAGAATTGGCAATTCAATTACGTAATGCATATATCTACACAATGAGATGGTACTATAAAAGTAATTTCTCAAAATATATTCATTCCTTAGAACAAATTAAACCAAAATTGATTGAACCATTTAGTAATGATTATTTAAAAAGAAAAATTGAAAGAAAACCAATCCTTGGTCAAATTGCTGAAACATTTCCATATCAAAAGTACTTTGAATTTATTTATATTCCATTTCTTATTGCATTATTTGATAATTTATATTCAGAATATTTATTCACTGTTCAATATTTTTATTTTGATAATGAAACTGAAATAAATATAAATGATATATTTAGTCCAGTGTTTGATTTGGGAAGGAAGTTTTTATCAAGTTTAAATCATGATGTTTTTGGTGTATTGATTGTTATTGATTTCATTAATAATGGAAAAACTTTGAAAATCCCAGTACTTGATGAATATTGTAATCAGTTAACTTTATCTTTATGGCCAATCTTTTCAAAATTAATTGATGATACATGTGAATTATTAAAGAAGGAAATTTTAAAAAGTAAAGTTATAAATGAAGCTCCATTAAGTATAACACAACAATTTGGAAATTTTTTTTTACTACTATTAAAATTAGCACCAAGTAATCATAATAGTATTTCGAGATTGAGTAATACATTTGAAAAGTACCTAACAAAAGTGGCAAATTCAAAACCTGAAATTAAAGAGTCATTTTTACATAATAATTTTTATTTAATACTGAAAATTTTAGATGATAAGGATCTGCATTTTAAATTATTAAGTGAAGCATTTAAGAAATGAATTTGATACTGAAATTTGGATCTGCATTTTAAATAATTGAAGCATTTAAGAAATGATTCTATATTAAACATATCTTAGAGAATAATCCACATAATTGAAGATACGTTGCAACACCTTCTAAAACTCTCATATGTACAAATCCAATCTCTTTTAACATTTCCAATCTTCTTTGTTCATCAACATCTATTGTTTTAGCAACTTTAAAAGTTGATGTTACAATATCAATAGCTGAATAACCTTTATACCATAAACCATCTAATAAATCAATAGCTTTATCAATTTCGTTATTTAAACAATGACTCAAAATTTTTTTAATAATTAATGGATGTGGTTGATCAACAATTTTAAATACATTTATATCATTTACAAATTCAAATCCTGCAACTGTACTTTGTAAATTATTTATAGCTTGTCTCATATCTCCTTCACTTGTAAATATTAATGCTTGCAAACCTTCAGTATTATATTTAACATCTTCTTTTTTAATAATTTCCAATAACCTAGATAAAACTTCTTCATCATTTAATTTACTATATTTAAGTATAGCACATCTACTTTGTAATGGTTCTATAATTTTTGAACTTTGATTACAAGCAAATGCAAATCTTGTTGTATTTGAATAAATTTCCATTGTTCTTCTTAAAGCTTGTTGAGCTCCAGGTGTCATTGAATCAGCTTCATCTAAAATAACAATTTTTTGTTTACCAGGTGGTAATGATATTTTAGTTTGTGCAAATTGTTTAATTTTATTTCTAACAACATCTATACCTCTATCATCAGATGCATTTAATTCTAATGTTGCTTGTTGATATAAATCACCTAATAATTCATAAGCTAAACAATGAATTGATGTTGTTTTTCCTATACCAGGTAATCCCGATATAATCATATTTGGCATATTACCATCTTCAACAATTGATTTCAATCTTTCAATTGTTTCTGAATTTCCTACTATGTCGTTTAATATGTGTGGTCTATATTTTTCAACCCATGGTAATTCTAACATGATGACGCGTAGATAAAATTGAAAAATTATGATCTCAAAATACGACGAGAAATTATTGTATATTGTGACTATTAAAAGCGACTATTAAAATTGATTCAACTATAGTTCAAGTTTCGTAAACAACTATTCATCTGAATCAGATTCTGCTTAATTGTTTAACTGGTGTTCAAAGTATCTTTGCTGATGTTTAACTCAGTATATTTAGCTTATAATACTCACTATCATCTCCATTATTAATCAAATTGCTTAACCAGGGAATATCAACATCTTCTACTTGATTGAGCAAGTCAAACAAAACACCTTCTTGATTTGTGATTCCTATTATAGAGCTTCCCAAAATATTTGATGAACCTTTAGGAAGTTGAATTAATTTCACTTTAGTTTGTTTACTTGCTGTAATGGATAATTGTGGAAATATATCAGCTAATGTTGAGCTTAGATCGTATTTACAAATTATAACAAATTTGATAATTGATTCAGATGGTATTTTTTGACTTTTTGCTTGATTTTCAAGACTTTTAACCACACTATTGAAACCTTTAGTATATTGACCTGTCTTTAAGTATGATTGTAGTAGTTGAATTATATCCTCTTGTGTCTCAGGTTTGATAAATGGATAATTATTAATGGAGTATGGATTATTCAATAATGGTTTAAATGGTTGTTTTTTTTTATTATCTGAGTTCTTTAATGATGATAAAGAATAAGTCATCACATTGGACGTTAGATTCTTTTGCTTTGGTTTAGTGGTTGGTTTTGTTACTTTGTTTGGTTTAGTTGATTTTTTACTCATTTGATGATGATTTACTAGAAAAAAGATTCTGAACTTTGAACATGTCTAAACATAATTAAGGTACTCAAATTAAAACTATATGTAAATCGCAATCATGATTATTCACCTCTGATTTTCTAACTGTGTTTTGATATCAACAATTAATAATTTGTTAAAACCTTCACAAATCCATCTTAAACTTATAACTAATATGGACAGATTCAACAAGTAAGTACTTGAGATATCATTAGAGTAATAGAAGTAATTTGTCATGAGAAAACTGCGTTTTATACGATGAGCTATTCCAGAATTCCAAAACAGTTCAATTGTTACTTTTATTTGCTATACTAAAATGAGTTTTCACATTAAAAAAAGATATTGTTCGGATTCGAATTAGTTAATCACAGATCAAACACTTTTATCTAATTGCATCAAATTAGATGAACCAACTTCAGTGAACAAAAAACATGTATAAGAAATAAGTTGCCGTTAATTTTACCTAACTATATGCTTAAAGAAAAAAACTTCATATAATACGACTCATCAATTAGTCTAATGCAAAAAGATTACAATATCATGAACTGCATTTTATAAATAAAAAAGAGAAATTATATAAAAATTTAATTCAAATTCTACGGGAGTTACTGTCCATTTATATACTTTTTTGTTTAAGGGGTTTTGTTTACATTTTAATTTTTTACAGCCAAAATGGTAGCATTCAAAAATAGATAAATAAAGACTTTTACAACACTAACTTATTGATATAAAATTTTGACATGTATCAACTTAACCGAAAGTACCTAAACCTCATAATTTAAATCTTGAACTTTTTTCTAATAATCATCAATTAAATCTTGTTAAAGATTAATCAATAAAAATTAAAAAATATGTAGTTGAAATTCAACTTTACTAAATTGACAACATAAATTTGTCAATTCATTGTGAATCTCTTGTAGTAATACTCTAGACACCAACATCATGACATCGCCAATCTCCTAGGTTTCGAGTAAAACTTTCATTGTTTTTGAAACATATGATTAATGCACCAACGGGTATATACTCGCAAGTCTGGCATGGCCATTCCCTCTCATATATCCCACAGGTGACTGATATAAATATCAAACTATAATTGAAAGATCTCTTCTAAATACATTGATTGTTCAAAGATTAGTGAAGCTCAAATCTTATTGTGACATCAAAATGATGGAATGTGTCTTAAAATCTAGATTATTATTGAGTCTAATCTTTAAGGAATTTCAATTATTGATTAGTTTTTCCTTTTAATATTTTTAAAAAATCTATAAATATCCAATTACTCGTCAGATTTTTTTCTTTTTCATCATGACTTCTACCAAATCAAATCATTCACACAAACGTGAAAAAATCATTCCACATAAAATGGCTATTAAAAAAGAAAATAAACAATCAGCTCCAGCAAAGGAATTAACTGATCCTAACGCATTTACAGAAAGTTTTACTTCGGATCATGATCAAAAGCGAATCAAAAAAACCAATCATTTTATGTCATTATCAACAAGAGAACGTATGAAAATTATAAAAAAAAGAAATAAATTGGTCAAAGAAAAAACTAAACAAGTTGATAAAATGATCGAAGAATATAAAAAAGCAATCCAAGAAGTGGATGCTGAAATCGCTAAATTACGTGGTTAGTTTGTAGTTGTAATACAAATTTAAAATTTTCAATTATTTCTCTCCTTTTAGTTAATTTAAACATTTGTCTCATATATTTCTCGGCATTATTTAATTTAGCTGTTTTAAACTTGTTCAATTCTAATAAATCGATTAACGTAAGAACATTTTTTGAAATTTAGACACAGCAGCAGTGATTGTCACTGACAACATTAATTGCTGAGTATATACATAGTATTACTGCTGATTCAACGGTGATTCTCTTTTTACTAGTATATATTTTTAGATATATGTGCTCATTATTTTAATGTAGGATTAGATAAAAAAAAAGTTGTTTCAGAATGTCTCACAAAGTCAAAATTTCTTGCATCTTATTTATTGACTGATATTATTACCATATATAAATAATTTGACCCCTTTCGGTCTGCCACAGTCTTAAGCTGAATTTATCCTTTTTTTGTCCCGACTTTATAGAATTGATTTATAATGTTTTTTTGTACCGATTCTGATCAATCATAAGTATCTATCACTGTGTAAAAACAATTCTATTTTATTGAGTGTGTAGTAAAAAATCAGAAAATTATGATATAAATACAGCCATTTCTAAAGATTGATTTTGAAAAATTACAAGTACATTTCAACAACAAAATTCTTCATTCATCAAATTGTTTCAAAAGATGTAATTCATCATTCACAATATTTAGCTGCACAAGATTATGTTCATTTCAGATCCATAGCTTTATCACCTCAACAACGCTCATCCTATTTGATTCCAATCCATAAGGATATGAATGCATTCAATATTATTAAATGCAGAGCTTATAGATGACAATCACTTGGTAGCGGAGAATATTTTTTCGCGTGAGAAATTTAAATACTATTATATTAAACTATACAAATCAATTTTCATCTGGCTTATACTCAGGACTACGTACTGAGTAATTATTAGGTGATTTAACTGGACTGAAACTTGGAGAAGACGGTGAATAACTAATATTAGGTGACAGTGGACTATATGAGGGTGAAGTTGGCGAATAACTAGGTGACGTAGGTGAAAACGATGGTGAAGTTGGGGAATAACTATTATTACCATTAAAGTTCGGAGACGATGGCAGATATGATGGCAGTTGATTTCCAGCTAATGGAGAATAGCTAGGAGACACAGGACTTCCAAATGAGGGACTTGTAGGTGTGTATGAAGGAGATTGGTTACCAAATGCTTGATAACTTGGTGAAACCGGACTTTGAAAATTTGGAGATTGAGCAAAGCTTGGACTTGTAATGAATGAAGGAGATGATGGTGAATACAGTGGCAGCAGTTGTTGATTGTAAGGTGAAGTGATATAAGGAGAACTTGCGTAAGGAGATTGATTTCCAAAGCTTGTCGGAGATGTACTTCCGAAACCGTACGGACTTGTAACAGCGTAAGCAGTAAGACCACCGGATTTATCATTATAAGTTTGAATTGGTGAGAATGAACCTTCACTAATTTGAACGTTATCATCAACTTGAATTTCTTGATATGGAGTTGCACCACCATCTTCAATTAATTCCACTTGTTGAGAAGCTCCTTTTAACATTGAATCATCAACCATAACATCAAAAGCACCGGTTCCTAATGGAGCAATTTGACCCAACATAACATTTTCTGAAATACCTCTACAATCATCAATTTCTGCTGAAGCCGCAGCATCTAATAAAATTTCAACTGTTTCTTCAAATGAACATCTCATTAATGCACCAGTATCAGAACGATTAATACCATGACGAGTAATAGCCATTAAATGACCTCTTGAAGTCATGACATCAACTAATAAAGCCATATGTCTATAATTAACATATGAACCATCAAAAGCAATAACATTTAAAATTTCTTTAAATAATGCTGATCTTGTTGCTTCAATACCTAAGACACTTAAAACTTCAATAAAATCATTTGAATAAGTTCTTGAAGCATCAACACCTGGTACAGCCATTACATCAGCTAAATTAACCCCATCAGTTTCTAAAACCCATTCTTTACCTTGTTTATATTCACCAGATTCATCAGCATAAGATGTTTTATGTTGCATCATGAAAACTTTTGTTATACCTGGAATACCTCTTAAAGAAATTGATTCTAACATATGAGCTTCAATACGTTTAAGTAATTGATCTTCTTCTGCGTCATCTTCATCTAATAATTTTGGATCTCTAATAACTCTACAACGAATAATTAATTTATCAGCAGTATCATCAGACCATATAACAAATAAATCTTCTTTAAAATTATCTTTAATAGTTTGTGCAACTTGTGCCATTACCAATTGTTTATCCAACATTTTAGCTCTATCTAATTCTAAACGTAATAACCAAGGAGATTGTCTATCAATAGATTCCTCAATTTCTGCATCTGGAATAGCAAAGTATGCTTCGACTGTATCATAATCTTCATCAATTTTAGTAGTTCTTGGATCTTCATCATAATAAATTTCTGTTGATGAAGTTACATTTTTCAAACTTGTATGTTCAATAATTGATTGAATTTGTTTAGCCTTTTCAATATCTGCAGCAATTTCAGGTTTTAAATAAACAGTCATTGCAGGAGTTTTGATATTTTTTGCAACATTTAAAATTTCTTTTAAACGTGGAACACCCAATGTAACATTCTTTGATGAAACACCTGCATAATGGAAAGTATTTAATGTCATTTGAGTAGCTGGTTCACCAATAGATTGAGCTGCAACAACACCAACCATTTCACCAGGATGAACAATTGATTTTTGAAATTGTGATTCAATTTCTCCAATGACCCATTCAAATGATGATGAATTTAATTTAAATTCAGAAACAACTCTTCTTGCAGATAATCTAGATCTTAATAAACATTGAAATAACATTGTTGCATTAGCTTGAGCTTCAGAAAAAGAATCTCCTCTTACAACAAGTAATCTTTTACAAAGACTTTTAACTGATAAAACAATTTCATCCAATTTCAAATCTGATGCTTTATATCTACCTGAATGGAAAATTTGTTGAGCATTTTGAATAACTCTTCTTAAATTAACTGGTAATGGCCATGAGAAATCACCATTTGGAAAACAAACTTCACGAAGATATTTTCTATCATCAAGTAATTGTTGATATTCTTCATCAAGAATTTTTTGTAATTCAACATCACCTTGAATTTCTTTTCCAGATTCAATTAATCCTTCAAATGATTCTTCTAGGACATCAATTCTATATCTTTTTTCAAAAGCTTCATCTGATCCTGGAATTGTATCAACAGATTGTTTTTCAACTTGTGTTGCATCAATACCATCTTCACCATAGATGAATTGAATTATATCACCTAAAGAGTTTCTAGTAGTTCCATCATAATGAACCATAATATCTTCCAAAGCTTTAACTAATCTTCTTTGAATATAACCAGTTTCAGCTGTTTTAACAGCAGTATCAATTAAACCTTCTCTACCAGCCATTGCGTGGAAGAAAAACTCTTGAGGAGTCAATCCTCTTAAATAACTATTTTCAACAAAACCTTTTGATTCTGGTGAATAATCATCTTTTGTGAAATGTGGTAATGAACGATCAGCAAATCCAAATGGAATTCTTTTACCTTCAACAATTTGTTGACCAACACATGCTGACATTTGAGAGATATTAATAAATGAACCTTTAGATCCCGATGTAACCATTTGTTTAACATTATTTAAATCTTTTAAACTCATTTCTGCTGACCTACCTGCGGTATCTCTTGCTTGATTTAAAACTCTTGAAACATTATGTTCAAATGATTCTCGAAGAGTCATACCTGGTTCTGGTTCTAATTTATTATGTTGTGCATCTATAATAATTTCTTGAACTTTTGATTTTGCTTCTTGAATTGTTTTAGTAATATCTTGCATTGTAGATGAATCTGCAATTGTGTCACCTATACCAATTGAAAATCCATTATGAAGAAGCCAAAAGTTTACAACTTTTTGAATAGAACTAAATAATTGTGCACAAACTTGTGGTCCTTTTTCACGAAATACTGTATGTATTAAACCACCACCTGTTGCACCAACGGTTTTTTTATCAACAACACCAAACATAATTTCACCATCTACAATCAACATACCAGTATCATTTGGACTTAATAAATCTCTTCCACCATCAAATCTTTGTAAATGAATACCTTTTGGAATTGCTAATGAAAGTAATTGTTTACCAGACCATAAAGGTTTTGGTTTTATAATAGCTGGTGGTGGAATAACTCCATCCCAATTTGGAATCCAATAACAAATATTCATAACTTGATCATATTCAACGAATATATCTCTTAAAGTCATTTTTCTAACACCACATAAAGTATCTTGAACAATACCCATAACTGGTTTATTAGATTGTGGAGAAACAATTTGTAATGGAACAGCACAAATTTGTGATAATTCTGATCTAGTTTCTGGTGATTGAGGTACATGTAGATTCATTTCATCACCATCGAAATCAGCATTATATGGAGATGTAACTGATAAATTCAACCTAAATGTAGAATATGGCATAACTTTTACTCTATGAGCCATCATAGACATTTTATGTAATGAAGGTTGACGATTAAATAATACTGGATCATCATCCATTAAATGACGTTCAACTTTCCAACCATATTGTAGTGCCAAATTTCCTTTATTATATCTTAAATCAATACGATCTCCAGTATCTCTGATTACATATTTAGCCCCAGGATGTTCATTTGGACCATTTCTTACATATTCTGTAAGTTTATGAATATTAAAAGGTGTAACAATTTCAGGATAACTTAAAGTTTTTGCAATTGAAATTGGAACACCAACTTGATCTAAATCTAAATTAGGATCACCACTAATAACTGTTCTAGCAGAGAAATCAACTCTTTTACCCATTAAATTACCTCTTAATCTACCTTCTTTACCCTTAAGTCTTGCTCTAATTGATTTAATTGGTCTACCAGTTTTTTGTAATGCTTGAGGTTGACCTGCAATATCATTATCCATATATGTAGCAACATGAAATTGTAATAAAGCTTCAAATTCTTGTATAACATGTTGTGGTGAACCATCCAATTCTAATCTAGAAACATTTATATTTGCTTTAATTATATCAGCTAATTTAAATGTCAAATCATCTTCCCCTCTAGCAGTTTCATTAAATGCAATTGATGGACGTACTGGTGGTGGTGGAACTGGTAAAACTGAAATTAACATCCATTCTGGACGTGCATAATCTTCATTATACCCTAAATTATGTGCATCTTCTGGACTGATATGTTTAAAAACATTTAAAATTTCACTTGGAGTAAGTAATCTTTTTTCTGGTTGCTCTTCATCTTTATTTGTTTTCCAAGTTCCATATAATTTTAATCCATCTCTTCTAATTGAAGGTTGAACATGACCACAACTATCTTCAGTGGCTTCACACTTCATCTTAGTTTTAGCAAGTGACCAAACTGCATGGAATCTTTTTTTAGGATCTCTAATTTTAATAGCTTGTGCCATTTGAGGATTTGATTTATCAAGTAATAATTTTCCACAATTTAAACAAACAGCTTCCAAAGTTTTCTTGATTTTGGCAATGAAACCAATGTGAAATACAGGTTTAGCTAATTCAATATGACCAAAATGCCCTGGACAATTTTGCATTGATTCTCCACATGTTTGACAAACATAATTTCTATCAATCGAACCTAACCTAGGATCATTTAAACCCCCTTCCCTAGGTTTTTTAGTTGCCATATCCATAGTCTCGGGATATTCGATCTTCACAACAGATATACTCTTGATTTCTTCAGGACTTAAAAGCCCAAAGATGATCTCCTTCACCGTACGTAAAGGCGTTGAATCAGTCATGATTGATTGAATTGTTTATTTTTCGCTGGTGAAAATTTATCTACAACTTAGATATTTACACGACCCGGACAAAAGATGTCAAAATAAGTATGATTCAACGTCAAAATTCTACAAGTCAATGATCGACAATTAATTGAGTTTTATATGTTTGGAGTGAATGTAATAAAGTTGGGTAAAAACAAGGAAATTTACATGAATTTCGATTGAGATATCACAAACCTATACGTTTTATCAGACGATTTACAAATATCAACGTTATCAATTCAACTTATCTTTGTCATGATGTTTCTACTAAGTCAATGTTAACAAGTGGATAATGAGAAATTTTTATCAAAAAGAAGAAAATTGGAAAGTATTGAAAATTAAAATGTAAGTTGATCAATTTATAATTTAATAACAGTCAATGAATCAACAACTGTATTGATTAAACTTGTTTTTATTAATTGATGTTCAGCGATCGAAATAGCTACCTTTATATTTGCAACCATATCAAATTCCTATCCGAAACAGGTCGACAAATGTCGCATTTTCCACCTCTACAATTATAATTAATAGAATAGAATTCTTCTCAACTACAATGGTGGTCCTCTAGTTCTGTGTATTTCATAATTCTTCTCAACTTTAATAGGTTCCCAGATTCGATATGAGAATCTCATTTCCACGTGACTTAAAAAATTTCAACAATGTTTATCTATTTCGATGTTTCCAATGGTCAAGATTCAGGCAGGGTTGTTTTTGAATTATTTGACGATGTAGTTCCAAAAACTGCAGAGAATTTCAGAAAATTATCAATTGATAAGAAATATGCAAATTCAATCTTTCATCGTGTTATTAAAGATTTTATGATTCAAGGTGGTGATTTTACAAATCATGATGGAACAGGTGGAGTTTCAATTTATGGTGAAAAATTTGAAGATGAGAATTTCAAGCTTGTTCATGATGTTCCATTTTTATTATCAATGGCAAATGCTGGTCCAAATACTAATGGTTCACAATTTTTCATTACAACTGTTCCAACACCACATTTGAATGGTAAACATGTAGTTTTTGGTAAAGTTGTTAGTGGTAAAAGCTTAGTTAGAAGAATCGAACATTCAGAAACTGTCAATGATAAACCAAAACAAGATTGGAAAATTGTTGATTGTGGTGAAACTGATACATTACCTGAAAGAGATGATAAATATGAAGACTACCTCAAGGATAATGATATTGATCTCAACAATCCTCAAGAAATCTTTACCATGGTTGGTGAAGTTAAAGATATGGGAACAAAGTATCTAAAAGAAGGAAATTTACCAAAATCATTTGAAAAATATAAAAAATGTTGTACTTTATTAAATGATTATTTCCCAGATGATTTATCAAAAAATGATTTAGCTATTCTACTCAAATTGAAAGTTTCATCTTTCTTGAATGCTGCTTTAGTTGGTTTAAAATTGAAATATGGTAAAGAAGTTGTACAATTAACCACTGAAGCTTTAAGCTTGGAAATAGATGAAAAATCAAAAGTTAAAGCTTTATATAGAAAAGGTATGGGTTATTTATTATGTAAAGATGAAGATTCTGCAAAGGAATATTTACAAAAAGCTGCAAATCTAGAACCAAATGATCCTGCGATTCAAAAAGGTTTGACTGATGTTAAAAATTCATTAAAAGCTAGAAAAGATAAAGAAAAAAAATCAATGGCTAAATTCTTTACCTAAGTACATCAAAATAAGGATGATTCATTGCTTCCTTTGCGGTTAATCTTTCTTGATGATCATATCTCAACAATTTATCAATAAAATCCAAAAATTCATTTGAAACCAAATGTTGATTAGTTTCATTAATAAATCTTTCCCAAGGTCTTCTATTATAATAACCTATATCTTCATATTCATCACCTAGTGTAAGATTGTATTTTTCCAAATACTTATTTAAACTATTAGAACCTAAAACTCTAACAATTTGAACCAATTGATCAGTATTTGATTTACCATGGAAGAAAGGTTCCTTCATAAACACCATAGATGCCAACATACAACCAAAAGACCATAAATCTAATGAATAATCATACAATCTATAATCAACTAATAATTCTGGACCTTTAAAATATCTTGAAGCTACTCTTACATTATATTCTGTACCTGGATGATAATATTCAGCTAATCCCCAATCAATTAATCTAAGGGTTTTCCTTTCATGATCAATCATAACATTATGTGGTTTAACATCTCTATGCATTATTCCCATTGAATGTGAATAATCTAAAGCTTTAAGTAATTCATACATATAAAATCTAATATCATAATCGTTAAATGTTGGATATAATGTTCGAAAGTCTATATTATTAATATGTTCAAATATTAATCCAGGTGTTTTTGATTGTGGTTCTCTAACAACGTCTAATAATTTAACAATATTAGGACCATCATATAAATTCTTCAATATAGATATTTCTCTTTTAATTTTCTTTCTTTTAACTGGTTTTAAAACTTTGATTACCACTTTTTCACCTTTAATTAAATCAATACCCAAAAAAACTTCTGAATATTTACCTCTTCCCAATTTTTTAATAATTTCATAATTCTCTTGTGGATTCCATTTGATATTCAATTCATCATAATCCCAATATGCTTGAGGCTTTGTACTCAACACATCTGAATATACTCTTGATATACTAGTTACCGAGTTACGCGACATCAATTTTGATACAAGAATAATTATAAATGGTAAAAACAACAATTTGGTGATAAAATTTTTATTTACATTCGCACTACTTAGATAAGGTTAATTTACCAAATTTATCAGTCAACTTTTTAGCATCTTTCCCTTTGGATACTGAACTAGCAGCTAAACGGATGTTGGTTTTTTCAGTATCTTTTTTAGCAAGTTTTCTACCACCACTTTCTAATTCATAAGTATCGAGAAAATCATCTAATAAACCTTCGAAATCATCACGTTCATTTTTCATATCAAAAGGAGTATAATCTTCTTCTGGTTCTTCTTGGTATTGTTTATTGAGTTGTTCATATCTATCATCTAGTAGGGTTAATCCTTCTGTTCTGTGTAAAGCTGATGATGACATTGAAGTGAAGGATCCTTTTCTCTTGGTAAACTCAGGTAATGAACCAACATCATCAAACTCGTCCGATCCCCATTCTTCTTCATCCCATTCTTCATCCCATAATTCCTCAGCTTGACCGGATTTAATCAAATCATCGAAATCATCATCTGAATTTATATATGCATCGTCTTCTAATGCCTCTAATACTTCTCTTAATCCTGGATCTAGGTCTGGGTTAAATCCTTTAAATTCATCTGGTATACCTTGATTTAAATCTCTCGATATTTTATTCTTCCCCTTTGAAGGTACATTATCTGGGAATAATTTCTCTACTGGGACAAATACACCTTCCCCCATTGGTTTTAAATGTTGCATGTAATCATATTTTGAATCATCATACGTTATACCATATTGTGCTGCCATACCTTCATTATCTCTCATATCTTTAACATCCTTTTTCTTGACTCCCTTGACTAATACGTGCCCTGAAGCATCGTCATCGTAATATCTAGGATCATCGTGAGCTCTATGTACAACATTATAAGTTGTTGCGTTCTTCTTATCAAATTTCATGAGATGAGTTAAAAAAATATATAATACGTTAAATCTACACAAAAACATTTAAACTTTGATTTTACAACTGGAATATCAACACCATTAAAATGGATACTATTTTGATAATATGTGAATTTATTAATAGGTTTATTTGAAATGATTTTGATAACTTTTGGTGATATTGAAACAGAATATTCCCAAGGGCTTTTTCTAACCACTGGTGGTAACTTCTTAGGTAATTTAAGTTCTGCTTCCTCTTCTGTCTCTATTTCCAACTTTTCTATTCTTGGTTTTATCTCTGATAAGTTTCCTTTTGATGACATTTTAGGTATTGAATAATTTCTATCTAAATTTAATTTATAAATCATTTCAACACTTTCAATACACCATTCAATTAGAATCAATTTCAAATCATTACTCTTCTCTACCCATTTATAACAATCTGAATTGATACAACAATCAAATACAACTGAAGGTATACCTTTTTTGTCGGTTGTTGATTTCTCTTCAGAAACATTGATTGGAATCTCCCATTTGTTTTCAATAATCAACTTAAAAGTATCTTCATTGAATTCTAGAGGTTTGGGTATATCTGGAGAATGGCAAACATTTATGAAAATCTTTAGATCAGCTCTTGTTTTTATAACAAATCCTGGTTCAGGCATGAGAAAAATAATGAATATTTTAATTTATTCAGGTCCTGGTACAACAACTGAAAGTGTTAAACACTGCTTGGATACATTAAGATTATATCTATCCTCACATTATGCAGTGATTCCAATCTCCGAATTGGTTTTATTAAATGAACCTTGGATGAGAAAAACTGCTATGTTGGTTTTACCAGGAGGTGCAGATTTACCATATTGTCGAGTTTTAAATGGTGAAGGAAATAAAAAAATTAATAAATTTGTTAAAGATGGAGGTAAATTCATGGGGTTCTGTGCTGGTGGTTATTATTCCTCTGCAAGATGTGAATTTGAAGTTGGAACAAATCTTGAAGTTAGTGGATCTAGAGAATTACAATTTTTCCCAGGTACTTCAAAAGGTTGTGCTTTTAAAGGTTTTGAATATGAATCGCAAAAGGGTGCTAGGATCTGTAAATTGAAAACTTCATTTCCAAATTGTCCATTGGTTAATAATTATTATAATGGAGGAGGATTATTTGCAAATGCATCTAAATATCCAGTTGAGATTCTAGCAAGGTATGAAAATTCAGAAATCCAAGATCCAGATCAAGCTGCAGTTATTTATAGAAAGTTTGGGAAAGGAGATATAATCCTATCTGGTACACATCCTGAATATCCAATTGAAGATGAATATAATACAAAGACTTTCATGAAGGAATTACTTCAAAAATTAGGATTAAAAATTGAAGAAACGGATATTCCAAAAATTACCCCCATGTATATATTTTCAGAGAAAACAATCAAATTCGAAGGTAATACCATATCCCCTTCATACTATCCTAAAATGATTCCATTCAATATAGAAAAATATTTCAAACATTTAGATACCAATGAAATTGGTAAAGATTTTGCATATCAAGAAGTTATTACATCGACAAATACTGTATTAGAAAAAAATCCATCACTAAATGAATTGCCTCATGGATTCACATTAACTGCATCAACTCAAATTGAAGGTAAAGGAAGAGGAGGAAATGTATGGATAAACCCAAAAGGTGTTCTTGCAACTTCCATTCTATTCAAAGTTCAAGATTCATCAAAAATCGTCACCCTTCAATATCTTTGTGGTTTAGCTTTGATTGAAGCTATATTAAATTATAATGCAGCCCCTGGTCATGGTGTTGGATATGAAAAACTTCCAGTTAGATTAAAATGGCCAAATGATATTTACATATTAAAACCTGAATATTTCAATTCTGAAGTCACTGACTTTGTTGATGGTGAAGATGAAAAATGGGTTAAAATATCCGGTGCATTAATTAATTCACAATATATCAATAACACATTTCATTTAATTTGGGGTGCTGGTATCAATGTTTCAAATGATGCACCTACAACTTCATTAAATTTAGTATTAGAAAAACTAAATCCTAATCTCCCCCCATTTGAACATGAAATACTTTTAGCAAAGATTGTAAGTACATTAGATAAATTTTATTCTGTGTTTATAAAGTCCGGTTTAGAACCATTTTTACCATTATATTATAAAAGATGGTTTCATACAAATCAATTAGTCACAGTAGATGGTAAGAAATGTGTAATCAAAGGTATCACCTCTGACTATGGGTTACTCATAGCTGAACAAGGTGATAAAACATTATATCTTCAACCTGATGGTAATTCATTTGATATTTTTAAAGGTTTAGTTTATAAAAAAAATATATAATCTTCGCATGAAAGTTAAAATAACAAATTATCAATCTTTTAGTACATGGCATTGGGCAGGTGTAACAGAAGAATTATGTGGGATCTGTCGTGTCTCTTTCGATGGATCATGTCCAAATTGTAAATATCCTGGTGATGATTGTTCGATTATACTTGGTGACGGATGTACACATAATTTTCATTTACATTGTATAATTAAATGGTTAGAACAAGATACAAGTAAAGGTCTTTGTCCAATGTGTAGACAAATTTTCACAACAACAACCACATCCAAAGAATTAAAGAAATTAATTGATGGACATCGTATATTAAGAGAGAGACAAGATGAATTTGATTAATTTTTTCCCATGTTCAGATTTCAACAATTTGTTAGATATTCTTCCAGATTCACATCCGCAGAATTGGAAGCTGCAAAAGCATTACGTTTATCAAGATTAGGATGGTTAAAACATTTACCAAATAAATGGATTCCTTATTTTGAATTAATGAGATTAGAAAAACCTGTTGGTACTTGGTTATTATTGATACCATGTTATTGGAGTATAACAATGGCTTCATATTCAATCGCTGCACCTATAACTACTACATTATCAACAATTGGTTTATTTTCAATTGGAGCATTAGTCATGAGAGGTGCTGGTTGTACAATCAATGATATTTGGGATAGAAATTTAGATAATCAAGTTTCAAGAACAATGGAAAGACCAATTACAAGTGGAAGAGTTAGTGTTCCACAAGCAGTTACATGGTTAGGTGTACAATGTTTTGCAGGATTAGCAGTTTTATTAAGTTTACCATTTGAATGTTTTTATTTAGGAGCTTTTTCATTACCATTTGTATTTGCATATCCTTTATTTAAAAGGTTTACCTATTATCCTCAAGCTATATTGAGTATATGTTTTAGTTGGGGTTGTTTATTAGGATTTCCTGCAGTTGGTGCACCATTAAATTTAATGGTTGCAATACCATTATTTATAAGTAATTGGATATGGTGTTTAACATATGATACAATTTATGCACATCAAGATAAAAAGTATGATATTAAAGCTGGTATTAAATCCACTGCTTTAGCTTGGGGTGATAAAACTAAACCAATAATGAAAGGATTAACTGCTGCACAAGCTGGATTTTATGGATTAGCTGGATTCATGAATTCAATGGGTCCTGGATTTTATATATCTGGTGCTTATGCGATTATGAGATTATACAAACAAATTTTGAATGTTGATTTAGATAATGAAAAATCATGTTGGAGTGCATTTACATCAAATATTAAAACTGGATTTATATTTTGGTATGGAATTGTTTTTGATTATTTAATGTTATTAGCTAGTCAATTTATATAATTTAGATTCAGCTTTACTTATGTGTTTATATAATATTTTTCTTCTCAATTTATGTTGATATTCGAGGTATGTAGATTGAAGATATGATTCTAGGTAAATCAATGGGAATGAATCTGGAAGCGTGGATAAAACATAATCTATAGTGAATAATTTCTCATTGATTAAATGACTCACTGCAGGAGGATGAGGTAGATAATATGATAATATTTCTTCATATGTACCATCTTTAATAAATGTATTGAATAAATTGAAACCATTGACTAATTTCTCAGCTGTTAAATAATCTCCGAATTCAAGCATATTTGATAGAGATATATCATGGTATTTGAATATTGGTTTATCAAATTTTCTTGGAAATTTCAAATTTAATTCAATAGATTTGATATATAGTTTTGTATCTTTTTTCAATTTTAAGAAATCTATCCATGATATTTTTGGCCATTTATCTTCATCCAAGAGAGTCAACAGTTTATATTCATCATGTAGTTGATCAAAATTGAATTCTTGAATCAAGGTTATAATTAAATCAAACATTTCTTCAAACTTTCCATCTTGTTCCAACAAGTCAACTTGAATCAAGGATAATTCTTTTGATTTTGGTAATTGTTCTAAAATAGTTTGATTCACTTTGGGATTCACATTTTCTTTGATAAATGTTAAACCTTTATTTTCATCTGACTGAATGATTTTTAATAAGGTCTTTCCATAATATGAATCAGAAAGATATCCAGATTTTAATAAATCTATTGCATCTTCTATAAATAAATGTTCATTCAAAAAGTTATTATAATCAACGGCATTTTCCTTGGTTAAAAATTTTTTATAACCTTTTGTTGCAACCTCTGGTTTTAACAAGTTTAATTCATTGTACTTTAACACCTTTAAAATTTCTTCAGTAGTTCCTATCTCATATAAATGCTGTCGTATTTTTTTAGTTTTTGGATTCATTCTTGAATACTTATCCTTGTCAATTACCAAATCAAAAGCTTCATCTGGATCCAAATCAGATACGTATTCAATCGGATCTTTATTTAGAATCCTACACGCTTCAATTTTCAATCGACGAGTATCCTCAGTGTCTTTTAATTTAAATATTTCATCATAATTCTTCTCCTCCATCAATCTTGACCATTTTCTTTTCTCATCCTCAAATAATCTTGAAACACCATCATCAATTATATACAAATCATCCAAATATACAAGTTTCCCCAGTACATCAATTGTGTTGACCACTTCTAATGTTTCCAAGGATGATATGATCAACTTATCAGTCATTGCAAATACATAAGGCCACTTAATTTCAATACTACTTGGTTCCTTATCCCAAGTTAATGTACCTCGAGTTACATTACCCAGATTATCAATAAACATGGCAATTGACAGTATAGTTAATAAAAATTCCTCTTTGAATGATTTTATACATGGTTTATTATTATGTGGAAATAGAGCAACTTCAGGATTAAACATATAATAATCTGTTTCATTAGCAACAACAATAGCATCATCTCCACAAGCACAAATAGCTTCTGGAAAATCGATTTCTCGAATTATTTTCATTTCACTTAATATTCGTATCTTTGATGATGATAGCACTAATAAATCATTTTTATATTTATAAATATTACTCACATCTCTCATTCTTTTCATATGATATGGTGATAATTCAGGTAAACTATAATAACTAGTTTGTCTATTTGATAAAACAATCAATATTTCATTATAAACTAACAATTTCTCAACTTTTAAATCCAATTTTGTAATTAGCACGTATTCTTCATCTAATTTAAGATAATGAAGAAGATGCTCCCTAGTAGCTATATAAAAATTCTCATTATATTTTTCAATTGTGACAATTTTATCAGTTGTGAAAAGAGTTTGTAGTTGATAATCCATAATTTCTCGCTACCATTTATTAACTATTTATAAATTTGGTGGAAATGCCAAATTATCTCTATGAGCTACATATTCAGAATCAGCAAATCCTAAAATTGTTTCTATTTCATTTGATTTATGACCTTTGATTAAGTTTATTTCTGCAGATGAATAATTAACTCTACAATGACCAACTTCAATTAAATCATCATCTTTTTTAACTTTAATTGAAACACATTCCAGTTCATGGAAATTACCATCAACTTGTATAATTCCCGCTGGTAATAAACCAGCTCTATCTTTTCTAGTCAATGCTTTATAACAACCTTGATCTATAATTATAACACCTTTAGTTTTTAATCCATGTAATAACCAAAATCTTCTATCTGATTTAATTTTCACATCTGATGATAAACTAAGGAATCTTGTATGTAATGGGATATTTCCTTCTGCTGCATCTTTTACTGGATCTGCACCACTTTGAATATGATTTACAATATTTAATATATTTTGTGGTTTACTTGATAAAGTAATGATTGTAGTTACACCAACATTGGTTGCCAATTCAGCAGCGATCAATTTTGTTGTCATACCACCAGTTCCAACTTTACCAGCACCAATATCATTTGTTTTTACTTGTAATTCATCCAATTTTTCAACTAATATAATTGGTTTTGCATTTGGATTTGTTCTTGGATTATCATCATATAAACATTCAACATCAGTCATTAAAAATAAATAATCAGCATAAATCATACCTGATGTGATTGCAGATAATGTATCATTATCACCAAATTTAATTTCAGAAACCGAAAGTGTATCATTTTCATTTACAATTGGAATTATACCCATGTTGAGTAATTCATTTATAGTATTTTTAGCATTTTTATATTGAGTGAAATCCATAATATCATTTCGAGTTATTAAAATTTGTGCAATCAATTGATTCATTTGTCTAAATAAACTATCAAATAGTCCCATTAATCTACTTTGTCCAATGGAAGCTAATGCTTGTACTTTTGATAATTCTTTTGGTTTTTCTGTCAAGCCAATCATTTTCATCCCAAATGCAATAGCACCAGACGAAACGATGATAATTTTATGTCCTTGTCTGCGTAATTTGACAACAGTCTCAACTATGTGAGACATGTTGGCAATTCTAGGCTCTAATGTAACTTCATCAACGAGTGATGAAGTACCTAGTTTGATTACAATTGTTAGTGATTCCATGAAAAATTTATTATGAAAATGCGGCTCATTTGAGTCACAAGTGCTACCATGTGAACTAAGATAACGATAAGGAGAAATTATCATCGAATCGATATTCGAATGTTTTAATTAATAAATTTCAATCTGTAAAATTTGTGGTTACAAAAGATTTATGAAATTTGATTATTTCTCGTTAAATTTTTTTATCGTCTAGTGTTGCAAATTAATATGAATAGAAATTACAATCAAAGATATAATCAAGGATCAAACTATACAGACTATTACCGACCATATGAGAATATTCAATCAAATCAGAGCTCAATAAAATCAGAGGTAAATGAATATCACCTTCCGAATTCAGATACAGAATTAAATTGGTTTTTCAAGGTTGAAAATTGGAACAAAACAGTCTTACCACCAAAATCACCATCAATTGCATCATCAAACGAAGGTAGGTCACCTAAATCTAATAAATCAACCCTCATTGATCCATTCCTTGAATTATCCAATTTACTTAGAATTGACGAGAATCGTCCTAAAATATTGATTCCACCAATGAAACCAGAAGCAAAATTCGACATGTATAGGGGAAAATCAGCTAATCTATATATTTATTTGTAAATATACTCTCTAAATTTTTTGAATCTATATCTCTCCAATAACTTAATTTATAAGGTAAATTCTCTGGCAAAAATTCAGGGTAATTTTCTTTTATAGCTTTATAAATTTCATTTGATAATAAATCATAAGCTTTTCCATTATAATGAATACCATCAGTTAAAAATTCATCCATTGGTGGATCAGTAAATAATTCATCTTTCGAATATTTTGAATTTGACTTCATTACATTCCACATATCAATAAATGCAACATTCCTTGCATTTGCAATTGATTCAACAGCTTGACTATATTCCAAATTCCTTTTATTATTAGTTGCTATTGGAGCATCTAATTTTTCTTTAGCAAGATTATAATCATGTAATCCTGGTCCAATTATAATTGGTTTAATGTTATATTCCAATGCTAAATCAATCAAAAATGTCATATTTTCTTTATACCTATCCAAACTTATTGGTTGAATTGGATTATTATGCTCATATGCATCATTGGTACCTAAAAAGATTGTCATTAATTTAATGTTATTCTTTTCTTTATTGGCCTCACTTTGTAATAATTTTGGTAATATCAATCGACCATGTTCTGAATTGTATCCAGAATAACCTCTATTTAAAACATCTAATTTTCTTACATATAAATCTTGTAGATATGGATGAAATCCTTTATTGGTGGAGAATTGAGTGATTGAATCTCCAAATAGGATAAATTTATCGTAATCCATTGGAATAAGATTGCGCATTTAAATAATCTGCGTTAAATAAGAAACAAAGATAAAGAGTATATATTTCAATAATCCGGCTTTGTAACATACCCATCATCTAAATTTTCAATAATATCATTAAACCAAAATCCAATCAACACAACAAAATAAATCAAAATAAGTATCACTCCCTTGAAATAATTTGATTTTCCTTCTGCATAAATATAAGTAAATAAATAAATTGAAATCAATGTAGCTATTATGTCCCATCTAGGAAAAACCAATGAAAAAATTTGATCAACACTAACAAAACCTTTCAAAATAGAATAAATCACTAAACTTGGAATCTGAATTAATACAACTTGTAATGCATATGCAGAACCAATCTCCATAGATAATGCAACATTACCACCGACGGCGAATGAAATAGCATTTAAGAATTCTGTTGTATTTGGAACCAATGCAAATACAGTTAAACCCAAAAATTTAGGATCAATTGGAAAATCAGCAAGTATTGAATCAACATTATCAACTAATATTTCAGCAATTATTGCATATAATACCGTAGCACCTAATAAAATTATTGTTGATTTATTTCTTGACCAATTTGGTGCATCGTGACTTGGAGCTTCTTCTCTTGGAGTTGTTGGAGTACCTTCACTTCTAATTTCATGTGAATTTGTTGCCCAAATCAAACTTGCATGAGTACGTAATGTGAAAAACAATCCACAAACATATGCTGCAAATAATGCAATGGCAACTATTAATGAAAATGGTTTTAAAACTCTATAATATAATGGATCCAATGTAAATGATGGTTGAATAAATCTACATTTTGTACAATCATCATCATTAAACCCAATCACACATTTTTTACATTTAATTTCATAAGCTCCATATATTTGATAAAATAATGATGGTGCAAACATAATAACCATTGCATATAATAACATTGTTGATGATACACCCGCTGATCTTGGATTATATCTTTGAGTTTTTCTTTTAATAGCTCCTCCAATCATTGATAATCCCGGAAGTAATAATACACCACCTAATATACTACCAATCATTGAACCTTCAACTAATTTACCTTTTGATTGATTTAAAGCAACACAATAAAGAAAAATTTCCACAATTGTTGAAAAAAAAGCATTTATTACTGCACCAACACCCATTGAAGATTGTGCTGAAATTGAAGCAACTGCTTGTCCAATGAAATAAGCAAGTGGAATAATTGAAAATAAACATAAACAAAAAATCACATTAGCATCTGTTAAAAATACATCAAAATATTTTTTTAAAAAATAAAAATCAAAAATTACAAATAAAACCACTGATAATAAATTTATAAAAAAAATATTTGTACCATCAATAGTATACTTATAATAATGAAATCCACAACATCTATAAGTACATAATAAAATCATTTGATTTTTTTTCCTTGGTTGTTTATAATACTCCTTCTCCAATTCATAATCCAATGCTAATGGATGTCTTCTAAGATGATTATTCAAAGTAACGGTAATATTTGTAATTGGAATTGTAAATACAATCAACCAACATAGAAACCCAATAATATATGAAATTGGTTGTAAAATCAAATAAAAAAATAAATAAAATACAATTCTTCCTAAACTCCAATCACCTCTACCAAAGAATCTAACTTTAATATCAACATCTTCAACTTCTCCGTCTACTTGATATGCATCTCTTAAAGGTCTTCCTTTATGATCTTTCAATAAAGGAGTGGTATCACCAGTATACCTTCTTGGTGGAGCAAAAAATAATCTTCCTTCTTCTTGTTGTCTCCATTGATGAAATTCATTAATTGTTCTACCTTCCAATTGATCTTCATCTAAATAATTATTATCCTTTGTTAATAAAACAAATTTTCCAAATGGATATAACCAATATCCACCTAATTTATATAAAGCTTTTGAATATGGTTTTGAACCTGCAAGTAATATAATTCCAGCACCAATTAAACAAATAATATAAATAAACAAACCAGCTGTTAAACTCCATATTAAATTTGTAAATTTCACACTCCAGAATATAGATTGAGCTGGTTTTCTAAAATCATGAATATCTTCATCAGCTCTTGTAGCTACCGATCTTTTTTTCTTATATAATGATGGTTTCCAAATTTTTATCCCAAACGGATGTGTGGAATTAATTGCATCTTGTCTTTCTCTAAGATTAAGTGATTCCAATGTTGAATCCGAATGAATTGACTCATTATCCAAATTTGGACTTTGTAAATCTTTAATTGCATCGTTATATCCTTCTATATAATCTTCATCTTCATTCTCCTTTACATCATCATCAACTGAATATATCAATTTGGAATGATTCAATGACCCATATCTCTTTAGATTTGGTCTTGATCGTTTTCTACTTCTACTAGTTGATCTTTCGGATGTACCTAATATTGGTGTTGACATTGTAGAAAAAATGGTAATTACACTATGGATGCAAAATATTTATTAATCTCCTAATCTATGACCTCTACCTTTAAATGCAGAATCACCAAACCATTTATATACAACTGGTTCATCCTTTTTTATTGGTCCATAAGGATGTCTTAATAACTCATATAACCATCTAGGTGCTTTCAAGTAACCTTTATCATAAGTTGAATCACCAATCAAATCATTATTTTGACCAACTCTTTGATGTTGTTTACCTTGTAATAAATTATAAAATGGAATTGTTTGTGATTGAACACACAAGTATAAATAACCAGTAGCTATACCCATTAATGTATCTATCAAAGCTGGTGGACCACCCAAAATCATTTTAACTAGTAGATTACCCAATGGTAAATAATATGCTTTTATTGGAACTAAACCAATTAAATTGATTTTAGCATTTTTATTTGCTCTTGACCAAACATATGTTATACAAGCTAATAAAATCTCATGTGGAAAGAATAATTGTGGTTGAAAAATGTTATAAATAAATGAAAATATAAATATGCAACTTGTACAAATAATATTAAACCATAAAAAATCAGGAAAATTACCTTTAAATTTACCATCAGCTTCTAAATGATTTGAAAATGTATAAAAAAAATAAATATCTAATAATGCATTAAATTTATTAGGTGATACAATGCCCGATGGAATTAAAACTGATGTAAGAAACTTATATGAATTCAAAATTAATCCAATTAATACTTTTAATGCAAAAGTGTAAGCTCCTTTTCTAATGTGTTGATAAATCAATTTCAACCCCAATTCTAATTCATTATAACTGATATATAAAGCTGGAAATGCATCTAGTGTAGATATCCCTAAGCAAACCAATACTGAGGATATTGTGAAAAATCTAGTCACAGGTGGTATTGACCTAATATTATCAAGTAATGGATTTTCAGACATGAACAAATATTTTCAGAAAAAAAACAACGATGAAATTGGTTCGTTTTTTAATGAATCTACCACATGCTACAGATCAACCAATAACGGTAGAATTAAAGAATGGGAATGTCATCTATGGTAAATTAACTTCATGTACTCCAACAATGAATTTGAATTTAAAAAAAGTCAAATTACAACAACCTTTACAAGATCCAACACATTTACAATATATAAGTATCAGAGGTAATCAAGTGAGACAAATACAATTACCCGATGAGTTAGATATCGATGGTCTTTTAGCTAAATCAAATAAAAAAGTTAAAGGATCAGGAGCTGGTCCTAGAGTTGAAAAGAAAAGAAGAAGATAATATATTAATGAGTTATGATTAAAACCAATCCTGTTTTCTCTTTTCTCTTTTTGCAAGTAATCTCTTATAATTAGGTCTAGCTTTAGCAATAATTTGATCCATATTTTCAATAGCATTTGCTCTTTTGACCATTTTTTCTTTAATTTTAGCTAAATCTGCTCTTGGTGATGGATTAACCATTGAATTCATAAATTTCAACAGATTATATTTCTCTTCATGGAATAGACGTGGTGTTTGTGGTAACAAATCTTGTAATCCAAACTTTTTAGCCAATTTATACAAGTCAGCTGATCTTCTTCTTGAATATTTTGGTTGTTGCCAATTACCTGTTTCTAAATTTTTATTTGGGAAAAATGGATTTAAATTTGGGTCATTCGTTACAGATGGTGCTGTTTTATATTGTTGAAAAGGTCTAGGTGGATACTTTATGAAGAAATTATGAAGCTTTTGTGGAAGCTTATTGAATGCTTCTTTTGATGTTAACATGGTTGAAAAATGTGAAAAAAAAAAAAAATTATTTATTAAACTATTCAGGACCATCAATAATACATTTTACAACACCATTTCCTTCTCTAGTAGTATCATAAGCTTTAATAGCATCTTCCCATTTGAATCTATGAGTTATTAATTTCTCAAAATCAATAATCTTTTCTTTTGAATTTTTTCTTAATATCTCAATTGATGTTTTATAATCACCGTAACCATATCTAAAAACTCCAAATAAAGAAATTTCTCTACTTGAAAATTCAACAATTGGAAATGCAACATCTTTACCAGCATTACCAATTTGTGCAAATCTACCACCATCTTTTAAAACATAAACTCCCATTTGAATACATGGTTCTGCACCTGAACATTCCAATACAACAGTTGGACGTAAACCATCAAAAGCTTTTATTAAATCTTTATAATCACCATTTCTTGAATTAAAAGTATGTGTTGCACAACCAATATCTTTAGCCAATTGTAATTTTGAATCAAAAACATCAACAACCATAATATTTCTTGCACCCAAAACTTTTGCAGCAGATGCAGTTAATAATCCAACAGGTCCAGCACCAAACACAACTACATCTTCACCGAATTTCATATCGACCAATTTAATACCATGAACACCAACAGTCATTGGTTCAACCATTGCACCCAATTCCAATGAAACTGAATCTGGTAATTTATACAAGAAATCTTCTGGAGTTTTATAATATTTACATAAAGTACCTGGAGCATTTTCTTGACTTGGATCTGGTGGTGGTGTAGCTGCAAATGACATACAAGGACATAATTGATATTTACCTGATTTATAAGCATCACTTAATCTTGAAGGTACACCAGGTTCAATTGCAACTTTATCACCAACTTTTAATGTACTAACGTTTGAACCAATTTTTGAAACTACACCTGAAGATTCATGACCTAATACCATTGGTTTTCTAAGAACAAAATGACCAATTTTACCATGTTTATAATAATGAATATCAGAACCACAAATACCTGTTTTTTTAACTTCAACTATAACTTCATTTTCATCTTTGATTTCAGGAATTGAATAATTTTCAAATGAAATATCATCGATTTTATTTAATACTAATGAAGGATTACTCATTGTTGATGAATTTTTTCAGAAAATTTCATTGCTTTATATATTTTTAAAGTGGGGTGAGGCTAATATAATTCTACGATAATCTTTCCGGTTTTCAAAATGGCAGGTCAAATGTTAAACACAAAATGGAAATTTTTACATTTATATTAATCTATTTAGCAACGTGTTGTAAAGCTTCTAATACTTCCAATTCAATGTTAGCTTCAGCAGCAACAACTTCATCTTGTGAATCTGCTCTTTTTTGTGCATCAACAATTAAATTTTTAACAGTATTTAAATCAATTTGATCTGGTTTAAAAGCTTCAATAGCACTTATAGTTAATTTATTACCTGGTTGAACCATTGCAATACCACCTGAAACGAAATATTGTTCAGTTTCACCACCTTTTGAAATTATTTCTAATAAACCTGGTCTTAATTGTTCAACAATTGGAATATGGTTTGCTAAAATACCTAAATCACCATTAATTGATGGTAAATTAACTTGTTCAACTTCTGAGTCTGAATATAAAGTTTGGAATGGTAAAGCCAATGACAATTTTAATGCATCTGATGGTGTAGCTGCTTCTGTAGCATATGTTCTTCTAACAACTGATGATTGTTTAGCTACTTGACGAAATGCTTGTCTAAACATGATTTGGTGTTTAAATTTGAATAATTTTTTGCTTCACCGAAATGTATTAAAATTGTACTAAACACACTACTCGCTACACAAATTTTTATTGGTTTGCACTAGACTTCCTAATCAGGAACCAAATTGATTCAAGAAATTATCAACATCAAATTCATCATTTAAATTATTTGTTTGATTATTATTATTATCACCTGAATCTAGTAATGTCATATTTAAACCATCAAGTATCAGTTCTTCATTACCTAATAGGTTGTTCATATCTAAATCATCTTCTGCAAATACATCTTTATTTGTTTCTGGCATATCATTCAAATCAAATCCAATAAAATCATTAAAATCATTAAAGTTTTTCTCTTCTTCCAATTTCTCTTGTTGTTTCTTTTCTTCTTCAGCTCGTTTAGCTTGTTCTTTTTCAAATTCAATTTTAGCTAATTCTGCTTTTGCTAATTCTGCTTTAGCTTTTGCTTCAGCTTCTTGTTTAGCTTTAATTTCAGCTAATCGTTTTGCTTCTTCTTCTTCTGCTTTTCTTTTTGCTTCCATTTCTTCTTTTAATCTTTTAGCTTCAGCTTCTCTTTTTTGTCTTTCAAGTTCTTCTTTTATTTTCAATTCTTCTTGTTTCTGTTTATTCTCAACCATGGTAGTAATACACCATTTTGCATCATTGAATTTGGATATTGTTTCATCTAGTATATTATCGAATTTAGAGATGTTATTTGATAATTGTTGTATGATATTTTGTTGAATTAATTGATTATTAGGACCCGTTATTAAATTACTCTGTTTCTTATTGTTGTTGATTATTTCAAAGATGTATCCTGAAGTTTTTAGTATATCATTTAATGAATTATCTAATTTAGTTTGAAGATTAGCTGACATTTGTTCTGAGATCAAAAGTTTATCAGAAAAAAAATAAACTGCAAAATTAAATTGACTTTGCAAACTTTTAATAGAAGCAAGAATCTTGATTAGCATTTACAAGCTTCATAAGCTCAATTGTTAGTTGTGTAAAGCTGATTTGAATTTTGAAACTTTTTTGAAAACTACTTAATCATTGTAATACTAGCAAAGACTCCCTTCAAAGATGTAAATAGGTAAGTTTTCATGTTATCAACCATGATTGTGTTCTCTCTGAAGGTTGTGATAACCTTCATTTCACCAATTGTGACTTTTATTTGATTTGTTAAAATTTTGGGGAATTTTCGAAAAAAAATTAAATATCGACTATTCATTCAAACTATTGAAACTGGAGAATTTAATCAAACAGTTTTAATAATATTGACCGGTGTATGACAATTTTGCAATAAATTTCTTGCAGTTTAACACAAATGTTAATCGTGTCAAGTGTTGCGAGACAAAATACACGAAAGAGGTGAATTAAGCTTCAAAATTGAACTTGTATCATTAGATTAGTTCTTAAATTGATTTCATTCTCAGTGAAAAACAAGATAAATTACATAGCCTTGAAAGATTTCACAGAGGTTTTCATCATACATATTGTTACAATTACCATTTTATCATCAAAATTAATCAAAACAACTTATTACAGCATCATTTCAGTATTTATATCAGTTTCAAACCTCTGTGAGTATTACTATTTCTTAATTAAAGATTATTTGAAATACGATGAAGTTGGTCTAGACTAAAAAGGAAAGTTACACAAAATCACGAATTATATTTGGAGAAAACTTTAATTAATTAATCCCAAATTACTTTTTCATGTCACAAACTCCTGTTAATTCAAGTCAAGAAGATTTCAAAGTAAAACCAGAACCTTTATTTCATGATCAAGATTTTAATAATGAAGTTGCTGATTCAAAACCAAATTTATTCAAAGATCATACACCAAAGAAAAAGGACACAATAATTGTTTTACGAGTCAATGATGGATCTGGAGAAGTTTGCTTCAATCAACCTCGAGAAAAACCATTGAAATCATTAATGAGAGAATATTGTACAAGAAGAACAAAACCTTATGATGCATTTCGATTTCTCGTTGATGGTGAAAGAGTTTTACCACATGAAACACCAGATGACTTGGGATTAGAAGATTATGATTTGATTGAAGCTCATATATCTCAAACTGGTGGTTAATATACGCATTCTATTCTATATCGTTTATAAAATTCTTAATTTTATCCCAATATCCTTCAGCTAAAATTGTATCATTATGAAAAGATTCAAATTTATAAATTTGTTTTGAACTCTTTACTAATGTATAAAGAATTTCCATATGAATTGGAGGAACAATTTCATCTTTAGTTCCACTTAATAACAAAACTGGAGCTGTTATTTTACTTACCAAAGATTCAGAATTCCATTTTTGATGAACAAATGATGTAAAATATTTGAGTAATGGAAATACATGTGGTACGGTTTTTCTAATTGATAAAAATGTATTCTCTAATATAACACCAGAAACCAATCTATTTGCAGCTATATAAATAGCCACTGCTCCACCCAAAGATCTTCCATATAAGATTATCTTGGAATCTTTATATTTGTCATCTTTTTCCAAATAATCCATTACTGTATCCGCATCAATCTTTAACCCTTTTTCCAGCGGATATCCAGTGGATTTCCCATATCCTCTATAACTATAAATAAAGACATTGTACCCGAGTTGTTTATAAAAAATTGAAACTATAGGTAATGCATGACCTATATTACCTGCATTAGGTGATAACATGAGTATAGTCTTTTCTGAATTTTGATTCAATGAAAAACATTGTAAATTTTCACCATCTTTTGTTTTTAATTGAATTAATTCATATGTCATGTCATATTCATCAGGAGTTGAACAATAACCGTGTCCATCATTTAAACTAGCTGGGTATATTAGTGAATTCTGATAATAATATAATCCCATCAATGCTATCACACCAATGGATATTCCAATTTGAATCATTCTTTTTGCAAGGTTAAATAACCACATTATTGATAATTCGCGAAATAATCTTTTGTTTATGAGTTTAGCTAAATTTGCATTCAACATATATGGTACATTAGGTAGTCCCTCCGAGACATTATCAACTACATCCTCAGTAAGTTCAGATAAATTAGTTTATTATTGTGATAGAGAAGTAAATACTTTAAGTCAATTAAATAATGCAGCAGTAATTGGTGGGAAAAATTATTTAAAATTGTTATATTTCGATGAAGATCAACTGAGAATAATTAATGAAGTTAGTTTAGATAATCGAAAATTGAATATAAATACTATCAAAACATGTTCTGATATAATAGCAGCTGGATTAACTAATGGACAAATTAACATATATCAAAATGGACAAATATCAAAATTAAATGATCATAAAAGATCAATTAATTCTTTGGATTTTATAGATGAAACTCAATTAGTCAGTGGTTCACAAGATGGATTGATCAAAGTTTGGGACTTGAGAACTTCGAAGCCAGTGATTACATTAGGTAATGCTCATGATCCAGTACGTGCTTGTCAAAATAAAAATAATTTAATTCTATCAGCTAATGATTCAGGTTCATTATATAAATATGATTTAAGAAATGTTTCAACATTTGAAAAAAAATGGAATCTACATACGGGTCCTTGTTTATCTTTACATATACATTCAGAATTAGATTTAGTTGCCACGGGTGGTAGAGATCAAAAAATGAATGTAATTAATTTTGAAAATAATTCAAATTTACCAGATTATACAATTAACACATATGGACCAATTTTAAAAGTACGATGGAACTTAGATGATTTAGCATGTTCTTATTTTGATGATGTAAATTTAACAATTTATAATTTGAATAGAAAATTCATTCCTCAAAGGGTATTAACTTTGAAAAAACCTATAAATAATTTCATTTGGGCAAATAATAAAATTTGGATATTAACAAAATCCAATGCATTTGTTTCTTATAATTATAATGAAACTATTAAACCAATTGAAAATCTAGATAGTATGGGGTTGACTTGGAATGATTCAAATGATTTAATGTTGACAAGTAATGACAAAGATGAATTTATTGAACCAAAAGAAGTTTCACCATATGTAATGCCAGTAGAATTGAATCTACCACAATATGATGATGAAGTTTTTAGAATATTGTCCACAAATTATTTGGTAGATATACCGACAGGTTACTCAATTATAGATGTTTGTATGATCAATTCCAATATTGCTATGAACTGTGGATATTACAAAACCTGTCAAATATGGAGAGTATTAGCAATAAGTATTGAAGAAGAATTGGTTGAAGAAGTTGAAGAAATCGAGATTGAAACAGAAGTACCAAATTCAATAGGGTCAAGTAATTTAAGTTCGATATCCTCATCACCAAAATCAATGAAAACAACACAATTTAAGAAAAAAATTGTTAAATTATCAAAACCTTCAAAGATTTCAATTGTGTTGAATGATGATAAAGTATGGAAATTTAAAAACCTTTTATTACAACATTTAGAGTATTCAATTTCTCAAGGTGATGTTATATTTATCTCAACTATAATACTATTATTTTATGATTTGATTCCAAATTTACTAGAAGAATTACAAATTTTAGAAATTCTTGATAAGTATATTGATTTATTACAAAGAAAACAATTATACACAAATTCTATAAATATACTAAATAAGGTTCCAATTCGATTCCAATCTAAATTATCGAAACATTATTGTAAGAATGTCGATTTTAGAACTTATTGTCATTATTGCTCAACATTGATTATGAATCAAGATAAACAAAATTATTATTGTTCAGAATGTTGTAGGAAATTATCAAATTGTATATATTGTCATGAGCCAAATACGGGCTTATCAGTAGTTGTAAGTTTGACCTGTGGACATCGAGGTCATTTTGGATGTTTAACAGAATGGTTTATTAATGAACAACAAATTGATTGCCCAGGTTGTTAAATTAAAATCAAATCAAGATCTAAATATTTCTTTATAAGATTATATTTCACCACATATATACCGTTTTTCATCAATTCTAATTGTTCATCATTATCTAAACTTATTAATTTATCATTTAAACATTTTATAAACACTGGTTGATTTAAATCAGGTGTTATAATCATTGATTGTCCTCCACTTGTATCATCTAAATAACTCAAAGTTGTTGGAATTTTCTTTAGAAAACAATTATTATACAATGAGCTTAACATTTGAAAATATTTAACAATATATTCTTTTTCATCATCACTTAGATATGTTTGATTATCATCATTTAAATAAAAAATTGTGAATTTATGCAATTTATTCAATCTAACACGTAAGTATAATCTTACAACGTATTGTATTCTTTCTAATTCCGTTTCAATTATCATCAATTGTAATCTGAAATCTTTATTTACACCGTTTAAATCTCCATATTCATGAGAATCTAATAAAAATTGTTGTTGTGATGATATATGAGATAGAATTAAATTCATGAGTTGTGATTTATAAGGAAGAAGTTCAGGAGCCATTCTTTCATTAATCATAGCTCTTATCAAATCATTAATTATATTCTCATCATTTGTATCTTTATTTGTTTCAAAATCTTTTAAAATATCATCAATATCCATAGTTGATTTTTTCCAATGGATAGACAACAATTATTAGAACAAAAAAGACAACGATTGAAAGAATTACAAGAAAGAAGAAATGTTAAGGTCGAAGAAGTAAAGAGATTTGATCAATCAACCCAAACTATTGAAAAGCCAGAGATTAAAATCATACCCAAGGAATTAAACACTTATGATAAAGCAGTACAAACTATTCATATTGAAGAAATGAAAAAGGAAACCAAAAATGAGACAAAATATGTCAATTCAAATGAGATTTCACAATCTGAATTAAATTCAGCTTTAGTTTCCTCGATAAAGTTGGTTAATAAATATAAAAAATTACATGAAATTGAATTAACAAAACCTCAAATTGAATCTACTAAATTAGATAAACAAGTGGTGAATATAGGTGGTAAATTAGTGATCCATAATGATCAAATAGCAGTTGTTGAAGATTATCAAGTCATTATATACAATAAACACACATATTTACCCGAACATCATTTAATTTCAACCACTCCAATTTCGAATGTTATCTTTGATAAGTATAAAGATAGAGTTATAGGTGTCTTAAAATATGGAAAAATATGTATATGGGAGTTAAATGATGATTTAAAAACATTACCAATTCTTACCAGTCCAATAATAGAACCAAAATTTATTAAACAATTGAAAATTAATGAAAATGAGGTTATTCTAACAATTTCAGAAACTACCTTACAAGTTTGGTCAACAAATATACTACAGTCACCTAGAAAAAGTAAACAATTAGACATTTCAATAACAGATGCAGTTTATTTAGGCGAGGATGATATTGTTGGTGAAGAAATTTACAGCTTGTATTTAATTTCAAATAATAAAGTATATCGAGATAATAAAATTGTATACCAAAGTGATTCATCAATAATCTCAACTGTTAGTTTCAAAGATGTCCTATTGACTTGTAATTCAGATTGGACTTTGAAACTATGGAAAGATGAACAATTATATAAAACTATCCCAACTAAAAATTTTGTAACGAAAATAATTTCCAATGGAGATTTGAAATTCGTTACCATTGGTAAACTAGATAAATATGTTGTTGAATTATGGGATCTATCGAAAAGATTGTATGGACCGATTACAAAAATAGATGAATTTGATCAAGTAGAGTCTGTTATCTATAATGAAGCAGTGATAGTTTCTACTCAAGACAAACATATAATCTATTCATTAGATGTAGATATAGAGAAATGTGAATTTGATAAAGGTCTTATATAAAGTTATACAATTTATCTCTAGGTTTAATTACATCTTGTTCTAATGTAATACAATCGTTTGTAGCTAATACTAATAATTCAAAAAAGCATTTAGCTGCTTGTTTTTTTGGATTTATTTTATTGTCTTTGAATCCTAATGGTGTTGTTGATTGATTATCCCGTTGAATTAATTCATTTAAATTAGTTTCTTGTTTTGATTTGAAAATATTGGTCAAGTTTTCTGCAACTTGAGTGGTTACTTGATTTTTATCTTCTTCTTCACTCTCTTGTATTTGTTCTTCAATTTGTTCTTCAGGTTCTATATCTGGTATTGATAAATCAAAATCTAAAGATTGATCAAAATTATCAAATTGAGTTTCTTCTTCCTCTATTACATCTTCGGCAATCTCTAAACATCTTGTTTGTAATTCTTCATCAATATTGAATAATTTTCTTCTTTTAGGTGTTGCTAATTCTTTTATTAATTCTAGTTTTTCTTTATTTGTTAAATTAATCGTTATCATTGGTCTATCATTCATTAAACTTAATTGGTTGTCTCTCAATTCTTGAACACTTACATCAATATCTGCATCCACTATTAATCTTCTATAAGTCGTATTCATTTCTGTTCTAGGTCTTTTTTGTCTTTGTCTTTGTGGTGGAACTATCTCTTGTTCTTGTTCATTTTGTTCTTCTTCAACTTCAAATGTTTCTAATGGTTCCCCAAAATCTATATCAAATATAGAATCTTTTTGTTGTATATCTATTATTGATTGTTCTCTATCATCTATCATTGAATCATCTCTTCTTCCTTCTTCAACATCCATATCTAAATCAAAATCCAAATCAAAATTATTATCTATTTGTGGTTCTTCATATCTTGGAAATTCCATACTTTGATCAAATGTTGTATCTTGTTGAGTTGCTTGTGACAATATACCACCAAGATTTGAAGCAGGTACAGGATCAGATAAGTCTAAATCATCTTGATGTAATAAATCAATAGAAGTGACTTGATCTTTCAACATAACTTGATTTAAATTCATAATTGTTTGTTGTGGTTGTAAATTCACACTATGATCTGTTGATACTTTCATAGCTAATTTAAATGATGATTTTAATTTATATAAGATATCATTCACGTCATCTAATAAATATTTTGTCTTTCTAGAATATATTTTTACAATACCAAGTAATAATTGACCTGATAATCTAAGTGTTATTGATGAATTGTCTGTTGTTTCAATAGGATGATCTTCAATATATTTAGTTGATTTGATTAAGTTTGTGTTCAAAAGTTGTTGTTTGGTAAGTTTCTTGTCGTAGTTTGCTGCAAGCCATACATGACTCAATGGTCCTTGTTTCGATATTAAATCCATGATAAAAGAATGTAAGTGATGATGATAATAATTTTATTTCATTAAAAATGAAAATTGGTTTCACAAATATAAACAACACGAAAATTAAAAATTAAACGCGTGAAAAAAAAATTGATGTATAACACAAAATGGAATACAATTGGGTGCAAAAAATGGATACGCACTCAAAGTATGCTATTGAAATACTACTTACACATGAAAACACTTATGGTAGTTTGTGATTTGTGAAATCATCTAGAAAACACTAAAAACGATTATGTATGAAACTGTTTTTTTGAAGATTTGATCAATTTTTAAGATCTCCAGAAGAAGTACTATTGTCCTGAAACTAATATCAAATTATTGATTTTGAGCTACGAAAATTATTTCTTAATAAATTAAATTGTTGTAAAACTTTAATTGATTTAACTATATTGGTCATGTTTCTCAAATTAATAATTTTAAATTACAAGGTAAAAAATCTTCAGCAAATTAAATCGTTGTAAAAATCATATACATCTATGTGTATCAAATATTGATTTTGAGCTACGAAAATTATTTTTTAGTTAATTAAACTGTTGAAAAACTTTAATTAATTGACGATATTGATCATGTTTCTCAAATTAATGATTTTAAAGTACGAAGTAGATTATTTTTTAACAAATCAAATTGTTGGAAAACTCAAATTAATTTAACTATATTGGTCAAATGATAATTTTAAATTACAAGGTAAATTATCTTCAATAAATTAAATTGTTGTAAAAATCATATACAATCTAAGTGTATCAAATATTGATTTCGAGCTACAAAAATTATTTTTTAATTAATTAAATTGTTGTAAAACTTCAATTTATTTAACTGTATTTGTCGTGTTTATTAAAATGTTGCTTTCAAATTACAAAATCAAATCATTCTTTAACAAATTAAATTATCGGAAAGATTATTCACATTATATGTGTTGCAAAATAATTATCTTGGTTGATTAATTTGTAATCAATTGTATATGTTCAAATAAATCGTGATTAAACATAAATATATTCTTAGGATTCAATACATTTTGAAAAACTATAAATACAGGTACAAATTTCCTTAGATTTCAAAATTATCAAAATTTTATCTGTTCAATTTCAATTTTTTAATAACTAATAATTTTTCATGTAAAGGATATATAATGCTGCCATTTAAATTTTTATCAAGAGTATTAATTGGTAATGATTCTTATTAGGTCTGGTTTGATGTGGTGTTGATGGTATCAAACAGGTCTGGTGTTGCTGTTGATACTTTCAAATAGGTTTGGTTTGATGTTAATTGCCGCTAAACCATTTTAATTACAAGATACTGAGGTATGTATTATTATTTTTCATTCAGATTAACAAGATACTACTAACAAGTCAGTTTTGAATCCACCCATTTGATACCGCGGTTTGCCCGGGCTATAAGTATATCATCGGAATGACCCTTAAGGAGAAATCTTTCGGTGGTCGATTGACCATTAGGAAGATTATCCTGGGACTCGAAGCTCGAGGGTTGCATCAATTGACTTTGTTGCTTCGTGAGACTTCAAAAGATTCCCATCAATGTGTCTTATGGCCTGTTGGTGCACTTTTAATGATTTGTCTAAATGCAGAGTAATGCAGCCTTTCAAAAGGTGAGCCTTGCGTTTAAAGTTGTAAGCCTACGGGGTTGGCTGCTCAGTGGCAACCTCGGCCTTCGATAGACGAAGTGATTCTTTTTTTTGATTTTTGGCCTTATTCATAGAATATTCGTATTCGGGACAGATTAGTTTCATTTCAATTTGATTTGTTGTCTATTTGTTTTTAAGGCTGCCTTTGACAATTTTTTTTACTTTTAGTTATTATAGTTATTATTTTCATTAGTAGGAGGGAGGGAGGTTTTAATTTAAAAGAAGACATCAATAAGAGAAAATTTCATATTCATTATAAGGGGAAATACAAATTCAATTAAACAACAACCAAAGGATCTTTAATTTTATCATCATGAGATAAAAATTCTATTTTATCATTTTCATTCAAACTCAATATCTTTTTCAATCTTTCACCAATTTTGGTCAATTTACCAACATCACAGTCTTTAGTCCAAACACCAATTCTATAAGCTTGTTTTCTAACATTAATAACAATACCATTAACTTCATTTTCATCATCTTCTATAGTTTCACCAATGACGGCCAATAAACCTCTTAACCATAAATCACTAATAACAGGAGTAACTTCTTTTTTATTAAATGAATATTGCCATTTACCACCTTTTGAATTTTGAGCATCTTCCCATTCTGGTCTTATACCTTCTTTAAATAAATGATAATCTGATTTTAAAGGTAATTGATTAGCTTGTGGAATTGAGTTATAGATACCCCAAAATTCTTCAACTGATGAAAATGTAATAACTGGTTTTAATAATTCATGCCATTGTTCTGTTTTATTAGTTTGTGGTTTTGTATACCATAAAGTCCATTTATTATTGAGTGGGTGTTTTGCAGTGAAATTGTCTTTGGAATCAAAAACAGTAGAGGATTTATCTTCCAAGTTTAAGTTTTCTGTTTGATTAGTTAAATCTTCAGTTGCAGTTGACATTATAATTTAGACTATCTGTGGTAAAAAAATTTCATGAAAAAAAAATTGAAATAATTTTGGAAATTCCATACCAAAAAACACGACCATACATTATATCTTCTATATAACCTAAATAAATCCTAAAACTATAAAGACACCACCAAGTAAACCAGTATATATACTACTTGGACTTCCAAGCCATTGAGGAGCATCACCTTGACTCGATATAGTAGTTTGTGAATAACTTCTAATATTTCCAATAGATTCACCACCACTTAATGATCCCATACCTATAGAACCTTGTTGTACATCTTCAGTATTAGCTTCTGTATGAGTAGACATGAATGATTGTTGATATGTAGTTTGAACAGTGACTAAACTACCACCAATGGTGGTTGTTACCCAAACACTAGTTGGTTTTAGTGAAGTACTGGTATTATCATCTCCATCATCTTGCATGGCTAATGACATGACTTGTGATATAAGCCAGAATAGTATAAAACTTGTGTATTTCATTGGAAATGTACCTGAAAGAAAGAATCAATGTTTGTTATTGCTTTGGATCTTGGCGAAGTTTATCAGATTTTTTTCGCTCGGTCGTGTGTGGTAGAATTCGCGGTACTAAATTTATTTCTAGTTCAAGATGAGCTAAGTTTTACATCAAAATGGCTAAATCATTGAGTGAAGAGATTTCTGCTTTTTATACACCAAAGAATGATTTTGATATAGAAAATGATGATTTACCAAATGAAGATGTGTTTGAACATGAAGAAGAGCAAAGCTCCGAAGATGAGGAACTGAAAAATGATCATTATATTCAAACTTCAAAATCGAAATTAAGACAAAATGATATAAAATTGGGAGATAAATATACTGGTGAAGTTACCAGTAGAGATGATTTATATGCCTCAGAAGAAGATGAATTGAGTCAAGAAGAAAGCGAAGAAGATGAAGAAGATGAAGAAGATGAAATTGAAGTAGAGTCAAATGAAGAACAATCAGACGAAGAATCAAATGAAGAGCAATCAGACGAAGAAGAAAACGATGATCATAAGAGAGCAATTATCAAAAATCTTATGGATAAAGAACGTACACATATAATCAATAGATTATCTCAATCAACTATCAACGATTCACTCAAAGGATATGCAATCATACAACAAAATAAAATATTTGAAAAAATAATTAATGCAAGACTTACTTTTCAAAAATCTTTAAATCAAAGTAATCAATTACCAATCAATCATAATGTATTTCAAGAAAATAAATCTGACCAAACTGGTAGTCTTATCAAAGAATCCCAAAAAGAATTGTATTCCTTATTAGACTCAGTTATAAATTTACGTAATCAATTAGCAGACACCGAGATCAAACCTAAAAAGAGAAATTATCAAGAATATCTTGAAATAAATTCAAAACAAAATCAAGACTTATCTGTAAATAGTAAAAAAATACTTCAAAAATGGTCAATAAAAGTATTAAACCTGAGTGGATCAAATGCAATCAACAAATTCAAGTCTATCAATCAATCATTTGATCAACAAGTTGAGAATAATTTATTAGATATGGATAGATTAATTAAACGTACAAAAATTAATAGAAAAAATATAACACCAATAGGATACATACAACCAATTCAAGAAGAAGAAGTTAGACATAAATCACAACCAAGTAATGATTATATATTTGATGATGAAGATTTTTATCGTATATTACTTAATGATTTAGTGGATAAAAAAATATCATCAAATCAAGAAATAACTCTAGTGAAAAATGTACAAAGATCAAACAAGATCAAGAATAATGTAGATACAAAAGCTTCAAAAGGTAGAAAATTAAGATTCCAAGTACAAGAGCCATTGGCAAATTTTGAAACATCAATTGGTTCATGGAAATGGAATGATGATCAAATTGATGAATTTTTTGCTAGTTTATTAGGACAAAAAGTTAATATGAATGAAGAAGATGACGAGGAAGAAGAAGAAGAAATACCAGATGATGGTATTAAATTATTTGGTTAATGTATAGTAAATATATCATTTTCGAGTCGCATGAAAATTATTTCTAAAATCAATGAATAAACTATCGACATTTCAATTAAATGATTCACACAAACTATTCAAACTTGCCAAACAGTTGAACGAACTGAAGTTTTTTGAAATATTTCTTAATGATTCTCAATATAATATCATCAATTACATTTTATCATTAGATAATTATGATGTTTGGAATAATTTTCTAGAAGGTAATTGTTTTATAACTTATGAAAATAATGAAGAAGAAAATGATAATGAAAGTGGGAATGAAATATGTAAAAAATTAGCATTGCATGTTAGATACCTATTATGGGAGAAAGCAATTGATTATTATTATTTTCATGATGAAAATTTATTAAAAGTTTTGAATGAACCTGAAAAGATTGAAAAACCAAAGATACGAGATATAGAAGATGATTATGATGATGACGAAGAAGAACAAGTAGAGGATATTAAAGACGATAACAAGTTGAATTATAACTCCGAAAATCAATTAATTTTAACCATACTGCAAATGAAACCAAAAGATAATGAGGATCAAGATTTTGGTCCTGAATTTAATAAAATGTATCATAATTTTGAATATGATAGGGAAACTTTGATCAAAAGAAGGAAATTGGAGCAATCAAATCTACAACTAGATACAACAAAAGAACCAACTAGTATAAATCTAGGTGTTGCTTCAACTTCATTACAACATTTATTATCAACAATCCAACAGAAAAGAGATGAAATTCCGTTAAATGATCAAGAATTGAAAAATTTATTCATGGATGTTAGAAAAAATAGAGGAAAATGGGCAAATGATGATAGAATAGGACAAGAAGAATTATATGAAGCGTGTGAAAAAGTCGTTACTGATTTAAGAAATTATACTGAACATTCTACATTTTTTTTAAATAAAGTATCAAAACGAGAGGCTCCAAACTATGGATTAATTATTAAAAAACCTATGGATTTAAATACAGTTATGAAAAAATTGAAAAATTTATCATATAATTCGAAAAATGAATTTGTTGATGATTTAATGTTGATATGGAATAATTGTTTAATTTATAATGCTGACCCAAAACATTTCATTCGAGCTCATGCATTAGCAATGCAAAAGAAATGTTTGAAATTGATACCAACAATACCTGATATTAAAATTAAAAATCGATCTGATGAAAAAGAGGAAGAAGAAGAAGAACATTTACAAGGCAAATCAGTTAAAGGTAGAAAAACAAGACTCGATATCAAACAAGAACCTGAAAAAATTGCCACTCCGGTTAGTATAGAAATTGAAGATACACCTGCAGAATCAGATGAAGAAGTAGATGAAGAATTAAAATTTGAAATCGAAGATGAACATGATCCTGAATTACAGGCTTGGAGAACCTTGACTGCCAAATCAAGAGCAAACTATTGTGAAGCAAGAGCAAATCTATTCAATGGATCTGAATTAAGATCGAATGTACCTGCAATAATTCGAAAACCATATGAAATGGCAAATTTTAATCACTACTTGAATCAAGAAACTGTTAAAAAGACGGATAATTTATTAGAAGATGAACCATATCTATTAGAGTATGATATCACTGGTGGTATTCCTGGTTTATATAATGGTATTTCAAATCAAGATTTAGACAAAATTGAAAATGATTTAGTGGATTCAATGTTGAAAACTCAACAACATAAAGATAGATTTATAAAAGGTGAAACTGGACTTAATAAATTATACCTTGAAAATATATCTGAAATACAAGAAATTCGAAAAATATGTTTCAAAATATCTTTAATCAGACAAATGCAAACTCAACAATTTGTTCATCATACACAGATGAAACAACCTGAAATACCAAAACTAAATGAAACAGATGCACCTTTTGTTGAAGAAACTCAAGAATCATTTGATGAAGAAATCAATTTTTCAGTTATAAGAAAAGCAACATCCAAAATTGCCATGATGACAGGATTTGAAAAAACTGAACCTGATGCTATAAATTGTTTAGCAAATGTTGCAGAACAATATTTAGGTAATATAGCAAAAACTATCAAACAAAAAATTGAATCATCGTCACCAAATCAATTATCAACAATTAATATTCTACTATCTACATTATTAGAATCTGGAGTACCCAAACCAGATGATTTATATACATTTATAAAAGAAAAAATAATCAAAATACAGGAAAAGCTAAAAACTTTGAGAGAAAATTTATCAAATTTTTTAAAAGATTTATTAAGACCAAGTTTAGCAAATTTTGATGAAAAAAATTTCGATGATAATTCTGAACAATTTGTAACAGGTGATTTCAGTAATGAATTACAAGAAGATTTCTTTGGATTTAAAGAATTAGGTTTAGATAAAGAATTCAATATGTTAAGTTCATCAATTCCCATATTATTATTACATCAAAGAAATCAACAACAACAATTTACAAAAAATAAACAAAATAAATTTCAAGATTTGGAGAATTATAAAGTATGTGAAATGAAACAAAATGAACCTGTAATTGAAATATTAAAACCATTCTATCAAAAAATGATTGAAAGATCAAATAATTATTATAAAAAGAAAAATATAACAAGTTGGGAATATTTGGTTGAAGATGAAAATTTACCACAAAAGATGAGAAATATTAGACCAAAGATAAGTCCCACAGGTAAAATTGGTAATATTAAAAAGAAAATTGTAGCTAATGCTTTTTTATTAGATGAACCTCATGAAACTAAAGAAATTGCAAATATATAATTTAAACGTGGTAAATCAACGCGAAAATAATTTTGTTCTACATTCATCTTTACATCTCAAAATATCTATTGTAGCACCAGGCCAATGTGTTAAATATACAAATGGAAACATGAATGTTGAGATTCCAAACTTGATCAAACTTAGTAAAGATGAATTATTCAAGAAAGACATTTTCGGAAGAACAATATTACATGTTATAGTTTTAATTAATCATATTGAACAATTTAAAAATATAATTAAAAATGATAATTTTGATAAAATATTATTGATTTGTGATTATGAAAATAATTGGAACGTTTTACATTATATAATTTTTCATAAAAGAATCACTTTATTAAAACATTTATTAGGATATTTTCGATCAATCAATAATTTAATTTTTAATACTTCATTAATTGAATTACTTAAATGTAAAGATAGAAATGGTAATGTTCCTTTACAATTGATGAATAATGATTTTAAAGAGTTATTTTGGATACCTGAGTACATTACTGAAGATGGATATAATTTTCTCTTTAGAGATGTCAAAAATCTCAATTGGGATGAACTGAGGGGTGGTTCGGAAATTTATGTTTTAGGATCAAATTCAAATAATCAATTAGGGCTAGGTGACTCTACTGATAGATCAACACCTTCTAGAATATCTCATGATAGTTTCAAATTTGAACAAGGATCAATTAGTCAAAGGATGAAAAAACCACGATATAAAAAAATCTCAATATCCAAAAATCATTCAGTTGTTATTTTACAAAATGGTGAAATTTACTCATCAGGTATTGGATCAAGAGGTAGACTAGGACATACGGATTTGAAAAATTCTTTTTATTTCAAAAAATTAGAATTATCTGATTGTGTGAATGTTGCAATTTCAAATAATCATTCGATTGTTTTAACTAAGAATAATGAAGTGTTTGGCTGGGGATTGAACAGTTTTAATCAGTTAGGTGTACCGAACCAAAAAGCAAAACATTATTTGGATAATTATATTTCGACACCAATTTTAATAAATTTGAAACACAAGGAGCAACTATTAGGTTTAGAAGTTTCAAAAATCCATTCAGTCACTTGGTCAAAGAATAATTTATATTTTTGGGGTTTAAATGTTGGTCAAATGGGTATACAATGTCACGGCGATATTGAAGTCAAATTGCATGATCAATCATTAAAAGGTGAAGTTCAATTACCAAAAATGGTTACTTTGAGAGATGAAATAAAATGTGTAAGTACAAGTGAGTTAATAACTTGTGTTGTAACTACTCAAAATGATATATTAGTTTATTATAACTACCAACATTTTAAATTGCCAAAAATTTACAAAGGAAATGATAAACATTTTGATATATTTAAACCTGCAAGAATCACAGAAGCGGCGATAATTTTAAAAATTGTCACCAGAGGACCAGATAATAATATGATATTACTTAGTAATGGTTCAATTTTGAAATTTTCAATCAATGGTAATGATGTTAAGAATACAAAATATACATCGGTATGGAAAGCTTATGATCGTGAATTAGTAGCCATGGATTTGGATATATCAAATGACGGTTCTGTTGTTTTATGTACTAGAAATGGACAAGTTTTCATTAGATCAACAATTTCAAATACGAGAAAATCTTCAATGAGTGGTGCAACACTACCTATTGCTTTATCAAAGAAGTTTAAAAAAATTGAAAATGTGAACAAGGTAGTCCGAGTAACTTGTGATGCAAAATTTTTAACATTTGGATTCATTAGAGATGATATAGATTTATTGCCTTTCGAATTGAGAAAGAATCGTTTTTTCAAAGATATGGAATATTTATCAAGTGTAAATGAAGTTAATTTTTATAGAAAACAAGATCAATTATTTCAATTGAGTAAGAATACTTATGTGACAAATTTTTTGAAAATAGAACCAAGTGAAGAAGAGTCTGATAAATTGGTTGAAAAATATCATGATTATTTCAAAGTGAATCCCGTTAGAATAGAAGATACATTTGAAGACTATGATAATGAGGAACTACAAATGATTGAAAACATATTTAGTTCAGATGAAGCTTATTTTAAATACAAACTACTGAGCGAATTAGAGAACGGTAAAGAATACGATTCCTATATTATGGTTGATAAGTTAAAGATTGGATTTCACAAAGAAATCTTTCAGATTAGATCCTCAATATTCAAAAGATTATATGAATTAAATGATATCAATGAAAATTTAATTAGTCAAATCAAAGCCAATTGGAATCCACATGAATCAATCTTGACAATTGAAAATGTTCAAATCTTATCAATACTTTTATTTATACATACAATTTATTCAGATAGGAAAATTGATATTTGGAAGAAATATAACTCAAGACATAAATTCCCAACTAAATTGAAAATTGTCCATGATGAATATGATATGTTACTAAATTCATTCGATGTTTCATTTAATCAACCTAAGAAATATATAAAATCATTTCAAAATTTCAATAGTGGTGATGTATTATTTCAATTATCCGATGGAGAAATTCTTGCAAATTCGTTTATTTTGAAATCAAGATCTGCATACTTTGAAACATTATTATCTAATCGGTGGGACAATTTTAAACATCTTGATTTTACAGGGTTGAATAAATTTCAAATGTCATTCATACTACAGCATTTATATGGTGTTTCCAACCAAGATATCATTGAAAATTTCAACTATTCCTACAATGAACGTGATGAATTTATAAATAATTTGTTAGAATTGATTGAAATTACAGATGAATTATTATTATTCCAACTAAAAGATTTGATACAACTTATAATTGGTGAATTGTTATCGTTAGAGAATGTTTTGGTACTCTTAATTCATGCTGATTATTTATCATGTCAAAAATTATTTTATGCTTGCTGTTGGTACATTTATAACAACTTGGAGCTTTTAATTTTTGATACTTCATTTAAAGATGTTCCAAATGAGATATTAATGAAACTTGAGACACAGATTAAATTCTTTCAAGATTGTCACAAGGTAGACCTTCATTCAAAACAAGTATGGATTGAACACTCTCAATTACTCAATGAATTCGTTAGTGACATTACTAAATTTAATGAGAATTTCATGTCTGATAGGAAAGGATTTCTGTCATTTGAGCCTTTAATAGATAATGAAAGAAAACCAAAAGAAACAACCAAAAGAAAAAAATCAAGAAAAAGTACTAGTCAAAATACTGAAATTCTTGATTTTAGAAAAACAGTAGTTTGTCAAGAATTTCCACCAACAATTGAAGATGAAGATTCATTTGTAACAGTTGAAAGAAGGTCAAGAAAAAAATCTGCATCACCGTCAGCATCATTATCAAATGGTTCTAAATCAGGTCAACTACAAAATGGATTGAGTCCCTGGGCTTCTTCATCAATATCTATAAAACCTCCAGCACTCAAAATTTCACCAACACCAACCCCATCACTAGATTTAAAAATAAAACCAAAAATGAAATTTGGCCCTGTCACAAAATTATCACAAAAGGAAAGAAAGAAATTAGCAGCTGCTGCCGCATCTAACATAGCTGTAGAAAAAGAGAAAACACCCCCTTCAGATATAGCTCCATGGTCCAACATTTCAGCTCAAACCATATCGAATGAAACGGTTAATGAATTACCAATTCTCGGATCCAGAAAATCTTCAAAATCAAATGGCAAAATTTCACCACCACAACGATCTTCATCAATGTCAGAAACAATTTCTCTTAATTCAACACCTTCATTGCAAGAAATTATGATTCAAGAGACGCTTAAATTAGAACAATTGAAAATACAAGAAACGGAAAGAAAATCATTACTTGAAATTCAACAAGAACAGGAATTTGCTAAATGGTGGGAACAAGAATCAAAAAGAGTTCAAAAGGAAGAAAAAGAAAAAGAAAAATCTAAAAGACAATTCAAGAAAAGAAAACCAAAACAATAATATACATTTTATTTATTTTTATCAAAATCAACTTCTTCATCGTCAACATCGGTAAATTCAATTTTAGTTGGAAACCATCCATATTCTTTCATTGGAACATGTTTTTTTGGTCCTGAACCAGAGAAGTTAATTCCTTCCTTTTCGAGTAAATCTTTTTGTTTTATACATCTTGATTTTTCACCTCTTAAAGTTCCATCATTTCCTAAGATTCTATGCCATGGAAACGAATCAATATCAATCTTTTTCGAATCATCGTCCAATGTTTCATTCAATTGCTTGAGTATCAATTTGCAATGATTCAAATCTTGACCAACAACTCTAGAGTACGTTTTTGGTTTACCAACCAATTCAGCAATATGACCATAACTAGTAACTTTACCTTTTGGTACTTTAGTAACAGCAGACATAATTCTGTATTGAACTTTATTTGGTGCTTTGATGATTTTCAAATCCTTTTCTTGTTGTCTTGTAGTCATTTGAATGATGATATACTTTAGATAAATTTGAGAGGTGTTGCTAAAATGTAGAGTGTTTAAAGTACAAAATTGCTAACGTGCATTTTGTGCCCTGAAAAAGATCGTGCGGCTTTATATTTAAGAATCTATTTTCCATAATTTAACAGTTCTATCCCAACCAGAACTTACAATTGCAGTTTCATCGTTATTTATGTCTAAATTCATTACTTTGTCATTATGTCCTTTTAATGATTTGATTTTGATCCAATTATTGACTGACCATATATTAATGGTTTCGTCATATGAACTACTAATCAAAGTATTTCCATCATTTGAAAATTTTAAATCTGAGATTAGCTTTGTATGTGCTGGAATTGTATAGAGCTCATTATTTGACCTATTTAACTTTCTAAAATCCCAAATCTTAACTGAACAATCACCAGATCCACTCGCTATGTAGAAACCATTACTTGACCAATCCAATGAATATACTGGCTTCGAATGACCATTTAGATTAGTTATCAATCTACCAGACCTTAAATCCCATACTTTTAAAATCCCATCTAATCCACTTGTTGTGTATAAAGACCCATCGGGGTGTAATGAACTCGTGAATATCTCTCTAGAATGTCCTTCTTGTTGATATAATTCAGTTTGTTTATTTATATCCCATAATTTCCAAGTTTGATCAAATGAAGTAGATAATAGGAATTGACTTAAATTGTGAAATTTAACACTTGTGATTCTATTCAAATGTGCTTCTTTGATAGATAAAGGTTTTGAATCTTTCCAAATATTTATCGTTCCTTCATTTCCTCCTGAAGCTAGTATATTTTCCACACTCCAACTCAAAGTGACTTTTTCCGTGTGAAAATTAGCATGAGTAGATTTAATTGATAATGTTGATGCATCTAAGATATTAATGGAACCATCCCATGATCCAACTGCAATTGAATCGTTATTTGGATTAAATTTAATACTTGATAATGATCTAGTATTACCTTGTATTGTTTGAGATCCAAATAATTCAAATTGTTTATAATGTTTAATGACTCCTCTTCGAAACTTCAAATAAGAGATCTCATCAAAAGATTTGATCAACTCTTTTGCTTTTATTAGTCTACTATTAGATTCTTTTATTGAGTGTTTAAGTATTTTCAATCTTGCATCTTGTAATTCAGTAGAGCCAGGGGTATAAAATTCTTCATCTTCTGACATTTCTTCATCTTCATCATTCTCTTGAGTTTGTAGTATATTAATTAGTCGTAGTTTTCTATCATGCTCAGTTTCATCATTTAGCACCATTGGCTGATTTAATTCCTTCAATTGATTTCTAACATCATCATCAGTTTCTATATTATTTATAATTGGTATTTCATCAAAATTCATTAGAGATTTTTCTGTGCGAAATTTAATATATTAAACTATTAATGATTCAATCTCAAGATTCGATCTGAATACTGAGCAAAATTTTCATCTTGATTAATCTGTTCGTCCAAGTTTGGTTGACAGAAGACTGCTAACGTATTCCTTGCAATATCTGGTAGATTTGTACCTTTAACAAAATGTGGGACAGCTTTAAATTTCCCTTTTGAAATCTCTTCTAATGCTGAACCAGATTGAAATGCTAAACAATCAGGAGGAATCAGTACCTTTACAACTTCATTGTTTCTATTTTTGATATATAAACCACTATTTGAATCAGGAGAATCTTTCAAATCATTTGTTAAGCCCCCTGATTGATCAAGAAATAAAGCAGATGTTAAACCAGTTAAACAAGAATGATCAACATGTTCACCACACCAATCTGGATCATCTTTTACTGGGAAATAATGCAATAATCTTGCTTTCGTACATGTTGATTCCTTCACTATTCTTTCAAGAAATCCATGTTCATAACTTGGATAAATTTTGGAAATGTATTTATCACAATTCACAGCAACAAATTCAGCTACATCAATAATTAAATTACATAATGACTTAATATTTCTTTCAAAATCAACAAGGTCAGTATTGTCTGGCCAGATATTGGAATGGGTATATGTTGGATAATTTGGGAATTGTTTGATTAATTGATCTGTTGGTCCTTCCAATGATGAATCATTATGAAAAGCACAATTTACATAATAAGATCCTTTATTATAATCATATTTACCACTAGCTAATTTTTCTTTACCTAATGACCATCCAGTAAGCCATAAACTTTCTGCATTTTCCAACTTTTCAAGTTCATTCTCTGGTAAATTAGCTAAGATACTAATTGATTTCAATACTTTTAACCTTAACTTTATAAACTCTTTTGGTAAATCTTTCACTACAATTATACCCAATGAGTCAGGTCCAAAAGCTTCAACCAAAATTTCATCTGGTATACCATTTTGCAATTCTTGCAAAGAAACAACAACAGGATCCATTATTTTTTTTCTGATTAAATTTCACCCATTGTAAATATGAAAGAATTTTCTAATAAATATTGATCAAGATTGAATGAATCCTTTTGCAACATAATGAATTGAAAATATTTTAATGAAACGAATACAAATAAGTATAATATTATGAATGATAAATTGACATTCAGGATCGATTTCCAAAGTAAACTATTAGAATGATATGAATACATTATAAAAAAGTTGAAGAGTAGAGATGGAATTTGTAAAATATTTATATTATAAACATATCATCTTATTTTGCAATCAAAAGAAATTCCCATATATAATTTTTTCATTAACCGAGCTTCGCTTTTTGTATTTTCTTTTTTTCTTATCGCTTAAGGGGTTGAGAAAGAATTTTTCTTAAGGGGTAATCTCCAAGAAAAAAAATATTAAAAAAATTTCAATTGGTTTAAATTAAATCATCTTTGCAACCAGCAACGCTTATATTTCAACAATATAATAAATGAGTTTGATTCAACAATCAAACAAACTACTCAAAACTCATGTAAATAGATTAATCATCCCTGTATCATACTCATCACTCCTTGTATATAAACATTTTCACACCACTACAAAATTACAATTTAAACCAACTAAAATCATAAATAATAAAATAACAAAATCAATACTTTTATCTCAAGCTAATGGAAAATTATCGAGATTTTTTATTCATTTAAAATGGCCATTCATTAGAAATCGAAAACTATCACCTTCTGAATTAATTTCACCGTTCATTTCATCATTTATTTTGGGGAATTTGATATGGATTATACTTGGTACCACCACTTTCACATTATGTTTAATTTATATCACATACTATTTAAACTCTTTATTCAGTGATGAGTCAAAAATACTAGGACCATTAACCAATAATATCCTAAGTTTTGGTTTAGGTTTGAATTTAAAATTCGAGACAAATAATTTTTATAATTATTTACCTGAATTCAAAGATGGTAAGATAAGATTCAAAAATTTAATCGTCACCAACAAGGAAAATGAACATTTCATATTCAAAGGAAAAATTGAAGCTTTGGAATTGACTTTATCATTTAATAAATGGTATGAAGGGAATGGGTTGATACATAATTTAGAAGTATACGGATTAAATGGTGAATTACAAAAAATTAAGAATGAGTTACCATTAAAAGAGTTGAGATACAATGAGAGTATGCATTATCAATATGATTTAGACCATGAAACTGAACAAGTTTCTACATTTATTGATAGAAATTACCTATTTGATCATGTCAAAATGTTTGACTCTGTAATAAAGATTCAAGATGTGTTACCAGTGACTATTAATATCTTTAATTGTGATTTACCAAAATTGAGAGGTGATAAAATATTGATAGATATTTTCAATGCAAATAATATTAGTGGTGCTATAAATAATTCATTATTCACTATACATAAAAGACAAAATAATCAAGATGATGCCAATAAAGTAATAAGATTTAAATTAGATTCAATTGATTTAGCTGAGATAAGTACAAAGTCTTTTAATTGGTTAGTTAATGGTAAAGCAGAAATCATTGCAGATATTAAATTACCAAAGGAAGAAAATTTATTGAATGAATCAATGAGTGACATAATACTAAATAATTTATTTAAACAACAAAGGATTGAGGAAGATTCTTTATTAAAAGATGCTGTTAATGCTATTTATTATACTTTTAAAAAAGAGAAAAAACCTTTAGAATCTAATACACCTTATGTCATTGTGAATTTCAAATTGAAATTAAAAGATTTGAAAGCAACTGTCCCTATTAATCTTCCTTTATCACAAGATAATCAACCATTTATATCATTGACTGACTTAAGATCCTTAATCGGTTTTATAAATCAAAACCATGATCAAATAATTATTAAATCAACAGTTATTGAAAAACTTACTGATTTATACAATATTAATTCGATATCAAATTTGAAAATTATTGATAATTTAATTTATGACATTTATGAAGAATTTCAATCATTAGTTAAAGATGATGAAAAAAGAATATATCATGAAAAATCATGGTCTCAAAGTTTGGCTGCACAATTGTTAGTAATTGGATTAGGAGCAATTGTTTAATTAATTTACGATTTACGATCTTTATCTTTTGCACCGATACCTAAAACTTGTCCTCTTTGACGATTCTCTAATTTTGGTTTAACAATTTCATTTTCTTCTTCATTATAACCTAATCCTCTGAGATATGCCAATCCAAACTCTTCAACGGGTATAGTTTGTTCTTCATCTTCTTCAGGGTCAGACTCGTCATTTTTTTTAATCACTGAATCGCCATTACTAGATGTTTTAGTAAATTCTGTAACTCCATATTTCAATTCTTCTTGTTTGATTGATTTATTTATTTTTGTTGGCTTTATCACTAGTTTTTTAGGTTTTGGCTTTTCAATTGAATAATTCTCTATATGCTGTATATTCTCATTTTGTTGCTTTTCTATAATTTTCTTTGGTTGTTTCTTCTTTTTTAAATTAATTTTAATTCCTGACATGATGAGTTAAATCGCGTTTCAAAAAATTAATCAATTATGGATCAACCTACATTATTTGACTTACTTACAAATCGAAAAAAATTAGATCCACCAAAAGATATATATCAACTATTGAAACGTGATGATACATTAGATACGATTATTGATGATGATACTGTTATAATAGAGCCAGAACTGAGTTCAATAGAAACAATTGATCTAGAGACGAAAATTTATTCAAACGTTAAATCTACAACCATACAAAATTTATTTAAAATGCATAAACCAACAAAACTAGTCACAATAAAATTGAATCCCAGGTATCTTGAAAATATAAACAATAGAAAAAACCCATATTCTTTGATCGTCAAATTAAAGGTAAATCCAATAGAGTTGGAAAAGATTAAAAAATTTGAAAATCCATTGAGAACCAAAGGTACTACAAATCAAGGTAAATCAGCTCAAAGTTTGTTTATGAATATGATGCAAGCTAGTAAAAAACAGAAACTATCACCATTACAGAAATTAAAAGAATTACCACCTTTAATACTTACGCGAGACATGTTTCATATTAATGATGACATAAGAAGCTATACTCCACCTTTGAACAAATACATACCTCAAATTGAAGATGTTTCGGGCTGGATACCGAAATTATCCCTTGAGACACCAATAAGTCAATATAATTACGAACCAATACAAAATCAAATGGTTGCCTCAAAGAAGTTACCACCACAATTACAGCATTTGCATTCAATATCCACTTCAGTTAAAAATTGGAGTGAAAAGTTTAAACCAAATAACATTAACGAATTATTATTGAATCCAAAGAGTATTCAGGAAATATTCGATTGGATTCTCCATGCATTTGAAAATTTACAACAATATGGTCCTATAAAAAATTTAAAACGAAAACTTAAACAAAGAACAATTGATTCATTCATTAATGATTTTGAAGAAACTCCATATTATTCACCATTCTTAATTCTTCAAGGTTCTTTAGGTTGCGGGAAATCAACCAGTGTTTACACTTGTATGAAACAATTAAATGGATATGTTCATGAAATAAATGCTGGTCAATCTAGGAATAAAAAAGATTTATATCAAAATCTAAAAGAATTTGTCACTACACAATTGGTTAATAATAAAGAAAAAGGATTGGTTTTACTAGAAGATGTGAATATTTTATTTGAACAAGATGCAAAGTTTTGGTCATTAGTTGGAGAAATTATAAACATCACAAAAAGACCAATCATTTTAACTTGTGAGGAATTATGGAATATACCTAAAAATTTGATAGATTTTGCAAAAGAGGAAGATCTGGTAATATTTCTTGATGATTATAAGGTTCTGAAAAAATTAATAAGAGAATATTTAAAATTGTGTTGTTTAAACGAACAAGTTGAGGTTGATGATATATTAGATGACATTATTGATGAAAATTGTAATGGAGTCAATGTAGATATTAGAGGATGTTTAATGCAATGTGAATTTTTATGTAAAGGTAAAAAAGGATTAAAAATTTCAAAAGTTAAACAGGAAGAACCTTTTATATCAGATTTAAATCAGTTAAATGATTTATTAGAAGTTTTGTCCTGTAGTGATGTTATCGAGCAAACTAAAACAACACAACTTCAAGAATATGACAACAATGAATTGATTGATATTTATATAATTGATGATCTATACAATAATCAATTACCTTATGAATTGAATATTGGCAAAGAAATATTTGATTTAATTCCCATAGAAAAGTCATTGCCGCAAGCTAAATACTTCTTCAATGATTTGATCCATGAAACATTAAACTTTATTGGATCAAGAGATAAGAAATTCAAAGAAAAAACTCTTCGACAACAATCATTAGATTCAACTGGTATACCAGATAATTCATTCCTCAATTATATCACTATACCTCCATTAGTGTTAGATTTACTTCCTCATGTTAGAATTTGGCAAATATTTCAAAATGATTTAAATCAATATGAAATTAATAATCCTGATAAACCTAGTTTAAAGCAATTTCTCAATTATAGAGATTTTAAATATGATTCTACATTATTATCCACAATATCATAATTCATTATATTAATCTAGTTCTAGTTTTAATTTTACCTCCACCAAATGATCTAGCAGCTTTATGTTTAAAATCCGTATTTTGTAACCTTCTCCAAGCTTCTTCAATATGATGTGGCATAATTGGATATTGTAATTCATCTGGTTTATCAAACAAGTATTTCCGTTTCTTTATTTGTTGTTCCTTTTGTTGTTTGATTTTCTCCTTTTTTTCATTTAATTTATTTTCACCATTTTTAATATTCATAGCTTCTTCAGTTAAAGAACATACAATTTCAAAAGTTAAAAATCCCAATATATCAATCACATCGTCATTTGGTCTTGAATCACATAATTGAGTCATTGAAGCCCATTCTCTAAATCTCTTTGCTTTTCTAAATGTAAAAGATGCTTGTCTACATTCAGACCAATGAACATATTCTTCTCTAGTCATGTTCTTAGTTCTATCATCAGCCATTTTTAATCTTTTTAAACTTGCAATTGTAGCTGCTTTTTCTTCTTCATCAATATTTTCTTGTTCTTCTTGAGTTTCAAGATGTTGTTCACTAAACATGAATTGCAACTCCCAAGGTAATCTAATCTTAGATTTCTTATATCGACTCAACATCTTTGATGAATCATTTTCTTTTTTATTTGTTTCTGTTTCTTGTTGATTTTCAAGTAATGATTCTGCAGTACCACCATTTCCATCTTGATCTTTTGCATTTTTACGAACATCCTTCCAAGATAAATAAGTTCGAAGACGATTCACTTTTGCTTTATCATGACGTATAAGGAATATCACATCTTCGGCAGAAATTGATTTTGAACCTCGACTATTGGTTGTCTTTTGTGATTGTAATAGGATCTCTATAACTTGTCCGCGTACAATATCTTCAATTAATGAAGTTGTCTCCACCGGTGGATCATTGGATTCTCCCGAGACAAACATCATTTGTTGTATTTCAATCCTATACTTATACTTATTCTCAGACATGTTGAACTGGTACCCTCCTGTATATAATTTAGTATTTTTTTGTCTATAAAAACAGAGGATGAGATTTAAAAGAAAATAAATTTTTCACCACTCTTTTCTTTCAAGAAAATCAAACAACCAGTATGTCGTTTCAAATCAAATTCAATTACAATGATGACTCTGAGTGCATTTGGCTCGAGACGTTTTTGTCGATGTGGAAAAAACCACGCTACCTTATTTTTTTTGTCTGATAATTGAATAATTCAAACATTGATTACTAACTAATTCTCAGAAATTGAAATTGTTTCAATCGTCCTAGTTTTATTTGTTTGTTTTAAATTGTTAAAGCAAATAAGTTTAAAGAGGAGATTTATAACAAACTACCTTATATTAAATGCCTATACACAAATTTTTCATTCATAATTTCATTAAACAGCATATTTCTTTGTCCATTCTTTAGCAGTAGCTTCATATTTTTTTCTATCTTGTTTATAAATGTGAGCAATTTCAGGTACCAATGGATCATCAGGATTTGCATCTGTCAATAATGAACAAATTGATAATAAAACTTTTGAAATTGTTAAAGCAGGTGACCATTGATCTTTTAAAATATCTAAACAGATATTACCGTTACTATTGATATTTGGATGATAAATTTTAGTTGTGAAAGCAATCTTTGGTGGTTTAAATGGGTAATCAGTTGGGAAATGAATACTTAAAAAGAATACACCTCCTGCGTATGGTGAATCTGGTGGTCCCATTATAGATGCTTGCCAATGGTATAAATCATCACCAACTGGACCAGCTGAACATGATGATGGTGGATCTCTAAATTTTAGTTAGTATTTGTAATTCAAAATTGAACAAGATCAAATAGCGTTGAGTTAATTGCATTTTCTAGATCATTCTATAGATGATATAATTTTTTTGCTCGTCTGTTCGTTGAATCTGATCTTGCTATTTTTAATCGAATCATATATATGATGCAAGGAGTGTGAAAACATACCTTCCTAAGTCGGATAATTCTTTATTAATACGTTTTAATGACATTTTGTTGTTGAAATGATTCTATTAAGTGAATATAATATTATTAATTTATTACAAACTAATGAATGTAAAAAAGAACAAAAATTCGAATCAGAAAAATTGAGTAAAAAGTAGAGGTAAAATTAACAACAATCACACGACCTTAGTAATAGTTAAGTAGTGCACTGTTTGCTATAACACCGATTTAGATAGACACTTATGGTTATATAACGATTTAACTAGTGACACAATCACTGTTTGTATCCAAACTTATCACTTAATTAGATTCTTTGACTAAGTGATAAATGAAATTATAAGATTGAACTACTATGTGTCGAATATTTAGTAGAAGGTGCATATTATTTTGATAATAATTCAAAACTTGTACAATCCAACTTAATCATCTCTATTCTTGATCTTTTCTGTATTAGTTAATTATTATGTATATCTATGTCTCATAATCCTAATATTTTAATCAAGAAATTTGGGAAAAAATTATTCATTAAATAATATTAACAAATTTCAACACCAATGTTAGTTACTTTCAACTCCAGGTCAAGTAATAAAAAGTCAAAGGATGATAAGATAGAAAACGTCAAGGGTAACAATTCGAAAGTTGATGAGTTTAAAATTTCGAAACCCACTACTTCCCCACAATCCACTTCAATGAAGATTATTGATAGTCCAAAAGATTTCCATAAATTTAAAGAAGCTGGACGATCCAAGAATGGTTGTTTGACTTGTAAAATAAGGAAGAAGAAATGTAATGAGGTCAAACCTATTTGTTCAGATTGTTTACGACTCAAAAAGAAATGTTATTGGATTGATGGAAATATGACTGATAAGGAAATAAAATTATTAAAACAACAAGTTTACAATGAAGAAAGTCTCAAGAAGTTAAGAAAAAGAAAAACTAAAACCAAATCAAAACCAGAAGAAGAAGAAGTGATTAAATCACCAATCTATTCGGAAGACTCTTATCATGATCCATTGAAATTATTTTCATATAACTCAGATCTACGATCAACAACAAATCCAACATCACCAAACTCACCAACTATACAAAGTTTAATGAATCCTATAATAAAAGACTCACAGTCCCCTCCATCTCCATCTAATTTTTTACATTTACTACGAGATTTAAGTCATTCTGATCAACATTCTGAAAATGATGAAGAAAAAATTGTTGAAATTGGTAACCACATATCAACACCTGATTTTACAAATATGTTGGATTCCTTTGATACAAGTTTGGTACCTCATAAATCATATTTAGATTGGATTTCTTCAATTTCAGCTCCTAGTATACCCAATACTCCAATTTTTATACCGGAATTATCAGATCCAACAATTTCATATTTATATAATTATTATGTTGAAGTTGTATCTAAAAAAGTATCAATTTCTCCAAGTTCTCAAAATGAATCAAATTCATTTCAAAAAATATTCTTACCATTAGCTAATCGAGATAAAGGAGTATTTTATAGTCTTCTTGTATGGTCTGGATTTCAATTAGGTGGTCATTGGTCTGAAGAAAGTTCCAAGTATATTGAACTTGCCTTGGATCATTTATCAAAGAACACATCACAAGACAGAGCTAGTATTATAATTAAATTGGCAACTTTGATGATTCTATGTGGTGCTGAAATATGTCGAGGAGATGTCAAAAATTGGTCAGTATATTTAAATTGGAGTTGGAAATTGTTATCTAAAAATGGTGGGATATTAAATTTTAATTCATCAAAAGAAGAACATTGGTTGATTTCTAATTTTGCATATCATGATTTATTAGCTAGTTCTTCGATCGAAAGAGGTACATATTTTCCGTCGGATCAATATGATTTAATATTTAAAGATGATCAAGGATTATCAAAAGGTAATTTGAGTCCTTTATTGGGAGTTTCAAAAGTGTTATATAGAATAATTGGTGATATTTCAACATTATTATATGAAAGTAAGAAAATCTTAGATAGATTTTATCATAGAGAAGAAATTAATGATTTAGAATCTGAAGCTGATTCTGAAATTAGTGATCATACTATCTCAATTAGATTATTGGATCCAATAATTTCAAAAGTAAGTAAATTGGAAGAAGAAATTAATAATGCTAAACCAGATCAAGAAGATTTGATAAATTTAACCGATCAAGAAATGGAATTACAATTGACTTTATTTGAAGCTTTTCAATTATCATCAAAATTATTTTTAAAACAATCAATAATGAAATGTAACCCATCTCAATTAGAATCACAATTATTAAATAATGATTTAATTAAATGTTTGGATATCTTAGTTGGAACATCAGTACAAGCTTCTTTAGTGTTTCCAATTTTCATATCGGGAATTCATTGTGTTACTAAATATGATCGAATGAATATGTTAGATAGAATCGATCAATTTATTCAATTATACGGTGTATGGAATGTAACAAGAGTTAAGTTTGTTATTGAGAAAATATGGGAAGATAATCCAAATGGAGATTCTGTTATTGATTGGCATAATTCATTAAAAGAATTAGGTTGGGATTTAAATTTTGCATAGGCTACCAAGATTACATAATAATTCTTTTTGATAGTAAAATTTTTTTCTCATCTCTCTTTTTGAAAAATAATCAATATCATCTTTCTTAATCAATAATGCCAGGACCAGATTATCTTCTTTTTGAAGAAGCTACAGGATATGGTGTATTCAAGGTATTGATCCAACAAGATGAAATAGCTTCTAGGCAAAAGGAAGTTCAAGAAGCTTCACAAGATTTATCAAAATTTTCAAAAATGATTGAATTAATTTCATTTGCTCCATTTCAAGGTGCAGCACAAGCATTAGAAAATGCAAATGATATAAGTGAAGGTATAGTTTCAGATTATTTAAAACTGATTTTAGAATTAAATTTACCAAAATCATCATCAAAAAATAAAATTGCCCTTGGTGTAAGTGATAAAAATTTAGGTCCATCAATTAAAGAATTTTTACCAAATGTTGATGTTTTATCAAATGAAATTACTCAAGATTTCTTAAGAGGTATTAGAGTTCATGGTGATAAATTATTCAAAGATTTACAACAAGGTGATATTGAAAGAGCTCAATTAGGTTTAGGACATGCTTTTTCAAGAGCAAAAGTTAAGTTTTCAGTACAAAAAAATGATAATCATATAATTCAAGCTATAGCATTATTAGATCAATTAGATAAAGATATAAATACATTTTCAATGAGAGTTAAAGAATGGTATGGATGGCATTTTCCTGAATTGGCAAAAATTGTTAGTGATAATTATAAATTTGCAAAATTAGTTTTATCAATTAAAGATAAATCAACATTAGATGATGAAGCATTACATGATGTAGCAGCTATCTTGGATGAAGATTCTGGATTAGCTCAAAGAGTTATTGATAATGCAAAAATTTCTATGGGTCAAGATATTTCAGAAACTGATATGTTAAATGTTATAAATTTTGCTCAAAGAGTTGTCAATTTAACCGAATACAGAGCTCAATTATATAAATATTTAACTGATAAAATGCACACTGTTGCTCCAAATTTAAGTACATTAATTGGTGAAGTTGTTGGTGCAAGATTGATATCTCATGCTGGTTCATTAACTAATTTATCAAAACAAGCAGCTTCAACTGTTCAAATCTTGGGTGCTGAAAAAGCATTATTTAGAGCTTTGAAAACTAAAGGTAATACTCCAAAATATGGTTTGATTTATCATTCATCATTTATTGGTAAAGCAAGTTCAAAAAATAAAGGTAGAATTTCAAGATATTTAGCTAATAAATGTTCTATTGCTTCAAGAATTGATAATTATTCAGATGAACCTTCAACTGCTTTTGGTGAAGTTTTAAAACAACAAGTTGAAGATAGATTGAAGTTTTATGATACTGGATCTGCACCAATGAAAAATACCGATGCTATAAAACAAGCATTAGCTTTAACTGGTAAAGATTTGGATGAAGATATGGATGTAGATGAAGAAATAACAGAACCAAAGAAAGAAAAGAAAGAAAAGAAAGATAAAAAGGAAAAGAAGGATAAAAAAGATAAAAAAGAAAAGAAAGATAAAAAGGAAAAAAAGAGAAAAGCTGATGATGATGAAGAAAAACCAAAAAAGAAAAAGAAGAAGTCAAAAGATTAAACATGTTTGTATATTAGATTAATAAAATAGCAAAAAAATTATTTCTTTTCTTTTCTTGATATAACATTACCCATTATTTTAAAAGTTCTTGAAAATTCACTTGTTTCACCTTCAATTGTAGTTTTTTTATCTGGAAAATGATTATCGACAAATTTATCCAATGATTCATTGAATGGTGCAACAACTTTTGATTGAATTTGTTTATCGGCAGCTTCTAAATTCTTATTTATATACTCTTCTCTAACATTATCAACTAAATCTCTTGTAGGATCAATAACGTCTTTTTTGACAGTTTCATTTAAATTCTGAATTTTTGTTGAAACTTGATCATACGTATTAGCAACTGGTTGAACAATAGGGGTAGTGATATCTTCAACTTCAATTGTTGATAAATGTGGTAAATACTTATCAACAGTGTTTAATAATTCATTAGAATATTTATCACTAGTTTCAATTAAATATTTCATAGGTTGATATTTTCTAATAAAATCAATTGTTGAACCAACAAATCCAAAAAGATTTTTTGTTAATGGAATGTATTCAATTGCATTCTTTGTACTGTTTAAAATTGGATAATTTTTTAAATGATTAGGAGTTAATAACTCTGGTTGAGTAGTTTTTTGTGGTGGTGGTTGAGAATTTTGAACTGGTGAATTCGATTCATCAACATTGTTTTCTGTTGTAGATTGTTTTGGTTGACTGGACATTAATTTGATTAAGGAACCTAATATATCTAAAACTGTTAAAAAGCAAACAAGGATGAGAAAAGATATTAATTCAGGAAATGAAGACATAAAATAGCAAAAAAAAGTTTGTTATTGATTGAATGGCTGCAAAATTACAAAAAAAATAAACAAAAAATGAGAGTTGAAATTTTGAGAGAAATTTTGTAATGTAATTGAACCGAACTACATATATTTATCCTATCTATGACAAGGACTTGAGTTTTCATTAAAACTATCCATATTGATCTCAAAAAACTCTGAGCTTGTAAATGAATCATTAAATGGTGATGGTCTTGAAAATGGTGATTTAAAAGGTGACGATTGTAAAATATGAAGTGGTGTTGAAGCAATTTTAGGTGTTGAAGTCACTAAGCGACTTAAAAATGCTGGAGGAGATCTTAATTTAGTAATAATTGTTGATTCCAGATTTGAGTTAATTGAATCTGTGGTTGCTGCTGTAGTTGGTAGTGTTGATGGAGAAAATTCAACTCCTTCATCTTCATCAGGACCAATTAATGGATAATCAATCTCTTGTTTTTTTATTTTGGATATAAACTTATCTGAATTCATAGATGAATCTGAATTCGAATCTGAATCCAAATCAATATTATCATTCTCATGTTCAATTACTTGATACTCAGGAGTTTTGAAAATAGATTCAATAAATGGAGTCGATGATCGAGTAGGTGTTGAATGATTACTAGTTGGACTAGAATCTTGTGTTAGCTTTAAATGTTCCATTTCTTGATTAATTTCATTCGATTCATCTTTAATTGTATCCATTTGATAATCATCTTCATCTTCATCCTCTTCTTGTTCATCATCTTCATCATCATATTCTGATTTACCACTCGTAATTGGTTGTCTAATACTTGAACTCGATCTTTTCTTTGTAATTCTTGGTAATTTCTTTGATGACTTTTTGCGAATAACTGATTTCTTGTTAACCAAATTGGTAGTTGTGTGATCTAAATCATCCAAATCTTTTTGTAACCTTTGATTCTTTCTTAAATCTGGTAAACTCATTCTTTTACTAATAATTTTTTTTGATTTTACTTCTTCAGTCTTGATTACCAGATTTAAATGGAATACTTTATCATTCAACTCATTTGGTTTAACTTTTATGGCCATGATTAAATTTGAACTTCCATTATTAAAATTACTAGCAATAAGTTCAATTTGATCTGATTCCAATTTTTTCCTTTCTTCTACTGAAATATAATCATATAACTCATCTTTTTCTCTTTCTTGATTGAAATATAATCTCTCATAAACAACGAGATACAAAATTTCTCTAATTATTAATTTCCATATTTCTTTTTCTAATGAAATAATAATCAATTCACCTTGAAATAAACTAAACTCCGGATGTCTAATTATTGAAATTAATAATTCAACTCTACCAACTTTATCTAAATGATCAGGTTCAATATGTTTCACATTGGAAGGCCACCAGATTGGCTTTTTCAAATCTCCATCTCTATAAGGATATAATGCTTGTTTATTGGGTTCTAATATTTTAATCCATTGTTTTGCAATTTCTTTACATACAACTTGAGTTAAACTATTGAATAAATCACGATATTGAGAAATTAAATCAACTGAAAACCTACCTTTTGATAATTTTATAAATTTATAATTCTTTAATACTGGTTTAATTGTAGTTAATGTTGGTTTCCCTAATATTTTTCTAATCTCTTCAATTTGAGATGTTGAGTAATGTTTCGAATGTGAGATGTTTAAATCGGAATTGGGATTTGATTGTGTGACTAATATGAATGAGCCTGATTGATCTTGAGTTAATTGATTCAATTGATCGTTCATTTGTTTAATGATTTCATTTCGATCTGACATTAGTTGGAATTGTGAAAGATTGAAAACTTTGAAAAATGAGTTTAAATAACACTTGTTAAGTTAGGCAATGCTATGTCCTATTTAGGTTTGTTTGTTTACTTGTTTCATATTGTATTGTCAACATGTCAAAGTATCTCTAATTTTCACATAGTAAAAATTGTTTCAGATTTAAATAATAATTTTTTTTTTTTATTTTGGAAGTTTTCCTCATTTAACTAAAGCCACATAACTCTATTCAGCCAACGTATATGCAAGATGTTTATATCTGTAAACTAAATTTGGCTGCAAAAGACTAAAAACATTTTAACGACGATATTAATTGATATCAAGTTTATTTGTATATGTCAAGGTTATTTCATTCAATTTGTTAGAATAGTAAATTTCTTTAGATTCTGTATCAACATTCAGGTTTTGTGGTTTTTCCAAAAATTTGACAAATATCATGATTAATAAAATTATTAAACAATCAACAACAACTCAGATTAGACATAACTTTAAACGATTAAACACAAAATTTAAAAAAACTTAGATACTTTAGGGAAAACAAACGAACATTAACTAGGAAAAAAAAACAAGTAAACAATAGGGCGAAAAACCATCCTGGTTATTCCAGAAAGACGTATACAGCTTTACCTAATATATACGATAAAAAAGAAACAGCAATGAAAACACATTGTTCCTATTTTGAACTTGAAGCTAAATAGATCTCCAAAAACTGAACATTTATGATATCTAAACATACAGTAAATAGTTACTCCACAAAAATTCTACCTGAATTTGGCACTGGAATTGGTGGTCTAATAAAGCGGCGCGTTTTTAATATTTTCATTCGACTTACGCACTATTTAAACGATCACTAGTATATGGTACTAATAAACCAACAAAACATAAACTTCCTAAAAACAAAACAATAACTCTAAAATAAACCAATTTTCTAGCAACAATAATCGAAGTACGTGGATTTCAAGCTTCAACACAAGAGATTGAGATGAATTCCTGCCCTCCAACTAAAACTTCCAGTAACGAAGACGGAGGCGAAGCCTTTGAAGCTAGTGAATGCACCTGGGTTGTGATAGTATCTTCCTCCGATAAATCCAGCTGGACTTCCACCAACATCAACAATTAATCCAAATAAGATGAAACCAACCAACATGATAACTTTACAGGAGTTAAAAGCAGTTTCACAGACTGAATAGACCTTTGCTCCACAGAAATTGATTGCAATAACAACAACCAAAAAAATTGTCGGCCTATTTACCTTAAAATAAGCATAACATGCAGTGGTCAACTTTTTTTTTTTTCAAAACATTTTATATTTATTAAGTAATATATCTATTTGACTAAATAGTAAAATAATAAACAAAACTTGAAGAAGGAAAATCATCTATATATAGTTTACTTAAGTATTTCATATCAGCGACAATTAAAACCTTTGGAGATACACACCTGGTATCTATGGGGCAGTTAGTTATTAGTTGTTTGATTGTTTTAGAAGTTGTACCCAGCGAATAATTAGTGTGTCAGAAAGTAATTCACTCTCCGGCTGTGATCGTCGATATCCAATCATTTAAAACAAATATTTGAGGTACCGGTTTGTTCGGATCATTTGGTTAGTTGTAAGTGAAGTGTTGCATATTAAATTTCTCAGTCTTAATCGTATTCCTGTTGGACCTAATTTTGACCATAATATGTTAGCAATTCTACATTTGAATATCATATGATTGGAATAATCTCTTTCTGTGAGAGTTTGATTGCAGTTGGGGCATTTGGTGATCAGTCTCCCTTCTTGAAAATGTTTATAATGACCTAAATTTAATTTATGTATCTGATCTAGATTATATGGATCAGTTTGTTTTGCTTTGTTTAAGTTAATGAATAATTCTTTCCATTGATTTATTGTAAAATTTAATTCTCTAGTCCATCCACTTGGTTTGATGCAAACTCTTGACTTTTTTTGATGTTTTCTTGACTGATGTTAAAAAAATTGTTCATCATTGAATATTGTAAAAGACTCTGATGGTACTGATTTTTGAATTAATTCTTTTTCGTCATTTAGTGGGAAAGTTGTTACTAAAAGCTCTCCTTTTCTCAATTCTTTTGTTAAGTCAACTTTAACTAAATTTAGGTTTTGTTTTTAGATCTACTGAAATATTCCAAACTAAACCGATGACCAGGATCTTAGAGAGTTATAAGAATAAATCGCGATTCATCACCATCAGATGAATGAAATTAAACTTTCACTCAAAACAAGATTAACAATGATCTATATTAAAGACAAGGTTATAGCCGAACTGGAGCCTGTCCATCCAAATATTATTTAATAAATAGAACCGCCTCTGTATCTAATCTCGTTACCAACCATTAAACTTGACTTATTGGCAATATGCTTTTTTAGTATCATTATTTGAGATTGAAATTGAAATGCTAAGTATTGAATATTGAGATTCAATTGGTTAATGTAGGAATGTCAAGGATAACAATTATAGATTATTACATTTATTTCATGATGAGCGTAACTATTATCATATGTGAGTTAACTGTATAGATAATTTGCATACCTTGATTAAACTGGATGAAAAGGTGGGCTGCAAAATAAAAAAATTCAAAAAGAAATTTATGAAAAAAGAAATACTACATGGTTCATAAACTGGATGCCAAAATACCTTGAATGGCTTTATTCTATTGAAGCCTGAAATGCGTTATGAAGGCTGATTAGCTTATATGAAATTTGTGATCTGTCAATCTATAAATATGGATAGATTGACGTACAGAAAAATTAAGGATTTTAAAAATGATTTTTATATAATCAAGGAGTATATTCGTAAGTAGATTTTTTAGATGGAACGAATTACATTATATATTTATCCCACTTTCCTTTAACAATTCTGATTTCAACACTATGTTAACTCATACTTTTTTCTTTTATCAGATTATCTGAATAAACATTAAATGATTTATACGTAGTTATATTTATTCGTATGTGTCATCTGTTGATGATTCTGTGTCATCTGTTGTTGATTCTGTGTTATCTTTTGATGAGCTCGATTGTGTAGTAGTATTGAATCTAAATTGTACTGGTGGTTGAGAATTATCTCTCCACATTTGAAGTAATCGGCTCATGTAAAACATTGAATCAAATTTTTGATCCATATTGAGTTTAGAATATATGTCATCTACCTCGTGAGTTGCAATAAATCTAGCCAATTTCCAAAAAACATGCTTAAAATTGTAAGGATTTACAAAATCATTTCTATCTGAATTGTTCATTGGTTATTAGTGAATGTTGAAACAAGACTGAAATAAAGTAGTATAAAATTTACTTGAAAATAACGATGAGATATATATCGTGGCAGTTTTTTTCCACCCTTTTGAAATTTAAAATTCCTGTTTACATCTCTAATGTACAAAATCTGTTTCATATTTTTCTTTGTTTTTCATATTAGGTATAAATTATAATTGATCGAGACTAAAATGAGTAAAATCTAGATCTAAGATTTTTAATATGCAGGAAACCAAATTATTATTATAATCGTATTTTTATAATTGAGATCTTTAAATGAAAAACAGAAGTCTATCTCATGTTCAAAGTCAAAGAATTTGCTCATATAATTGACTTAAATAAAGATATTGACAACTGTACTTTATTCTTTTACAGATCTTTTTAAAAAGACTTCACCGTGAGTATAATGTTGTATTTAAATATCATAGGACCTAATATAATCTATAAACATAAAAGTCGTTTTATTTATATAATGATTCAAAACAAATAATAAACCCATTTTCTATCTGAGCCACTTCATTTGATGAGGTTTCAACATCCTCTATTCGTTTTTTTACTTTCTTACTAAATTATCTTTTAATCATCATTTCTTTTGATTTCTAAACTCTTTTTGATAGTAGAGTTCTATTTTTTATCTGTTTCTGCAACTAGGTTCACTGCAATTTACCTTTTCAAACATTAAATTCGACAAAACTGAGCATTTAAAAGGATCCAAAAATCGAAGTAAACATTTCAATAAATGATTGCGGTATTTATGCTTTAAATGGAATTCAGATATAAGAATTTAAATGAGAATCCATAATAATCAAGATTAATCTTAAAATATTACAATATTTATGATGTCTATATTTACTGTAAAGATCTACTCTACTATGAAACTAACTACCTTAATCAAACAATGTGATCAAAGCTTTTTTCCAAAATGGTGCTTTTTTATACTTATCTTTTTCTTCCAATTTTTCCAATTCTAAAATCTCAGGATCATAAATTGTTCTATCGGTATTTATATCAATATCTTGCACTTTCTTCCACAACTTCCAATTTCTAGTCCATAATTTATGACCTGCCCATAATATAACAAACACTGGACCACCTAAATAATTTTCAAAAAACGATAAAGCATTTGGTTTCCCATCACCATGTAAAGGAAATAATGCAGTCCAAAATTGAGCAATCAAAATTAAACAATTAATTAAAATGGATAAATAAGATCCCAATAACCCTGTTGGTGATACAAATCCCAAAGAATCTAAGCTAATATTATTATATTTTAAAGCCGCTCTCCATCTAACATGACAAACACTAATAAATAACCAGCACAAAACAAAAGAAATACCCGAAATTGACAATAACCAAGTGAATACAGTTTCTTGTTGATCATAAGCGGCAATGAAAGCAAAAAACGATGATAAAACAGTGATTGCAAATGCTCTAGCTGGTCTACCTTGATTGTCAACATAATCAAACCATTTAGGTGCTAATCCTTGTTTTGCCAATGACAAAATTAATCTTGGAACTGAATACATAGCAGCTGTTGCAACAGAAGTAACTGAAATTAATATAACTGCATTAATAATGTGGGGCAAAACTTTGATACCATTCAACTCTGCAGCTAAGACATAAGGAGATGCATGAGAACCACCACCAGAAGCACCCATTAAACGATCACTAGTATATGGTACTAATAAACCAACAAAACATAAACTTCCCAAAAACAAAACAATAACTTTAAAATAAACCAATTTACTAGCTGCACGAATCGAAGTTCTTGGATTTCGAGTTTCAACACAAGAGATTGAGATGAACTCCAGTCCTCCTAAACTAAAACTTCCAGTAACGAAGACGGAGGCGAAGCCTTTGAAGCTAGTGAATGCACCTGGGTTGTGATAGTATCTTCCTCCGATAAATCCAGCTGGACTTCCACCAACATCAACAATTAATCCAAATAAGATGAAACCAACCAACATGATAACTTTACAGGAGTTAAAAGCAGTTTCACAGACTGAATAGACCTTTGCTCCACAGAAATTGATTGCAATAACAACAACCAAAAAAATTGTCACCCAAACATCGGCGTTTATAGTTTCGGTCCAAAATGATATCGTCATTGAAGCGGTAACCAATTCTAAACTAATAACACACATCCATTGGAAGGCATAGTTCCAACCTAAACTGAAAGCTAAACTTTCATCTATGAACATTCCAAAAAATGCTTGAAATCCACCTTCTTTATTAGGATAAGCAACTGTAATTTCACTCAAACCAAAAATCATATTAGTCAACATCAACAATCCAGTTATAGCATAACTTGCTAAGATACCAACTGGACCTGCATTGGCTAATCTTTGACCACTTGCAACCAATAAACCAGTACCTAACCCAGTTGAAACAGCCATTAATCTTAATTCATTCTTGGATATATTCTTTGGTACGGTATCTAGTCCTTCTGGTGCTCGTCTGAACGAGTCTACTATATTATTGAAGAATCCATATTTTGAGTTTGTAGTTGTTGAAGTATTTGAATAACTTTCTTCATCTAATTTTTCGATGTTATTATTAGTATGAATATTTTTTGTTATAACTTTCTCAATTGACATAATGTAAATAAATAAATAAAGAATTTAATCTAAAATGCTAAAATAATAAATAATTAAATAAATGATGATATAATATAGGAATTAATTATGAATAGATAGTATAATTGCGAATTGTTTAATATGCCATAACAAAATAAAAGAACCAATTCAATTTTAAAGTAAGATCTTAATGATTGGAAGAATAAATGTGAAATCTAATTTAAATAAAGAAATTATAAATCTGGGGGAAAAGAAAAGGGTTATATAAAAAAGATGAAAATTTTAAAATAGTCGGAGTTGGGGTAAGAAATAAAATCAACTCAAGAATTATTGAAATCAAAGATAAATTATCTAAAATGTAAATGCAAATTGGAATTAACTATGAAATTATCGCTTTTACTAGTAATAATAAAACTAGTAATAATACTGCTAGCTCATCATCATCAATCAATCAAATTGCAAAAAAAAAAAAATAAAAAAAAGAAATTTGCAATCTGTTGCAGCAGATTTTTTTCTTAAAACACAAAACTTTAAATTCTTTTTAGCACCAAATTACGTTTACATTTAGCATATTTACCCTTAGCGGTACTTCTTAGCTTCCATATATTAAAGCTGCATTAATCTGGTGGAATAAAGAAAGCTAATGAATTGTGATTAAAAGTAGTATCATTAATTTTAATAGTCTTAGCAAACAAAAATTAGGCACAATTACATACCAAAAAAATAGATAGATAAACAACAAAGATTTTTTAGATTGTCTTGGTTAGTTTCTAATGTTCTTAGATGACCGTAATAAATATGGAAATATAATTATACTGGCGTTAAATAAAGATAATAAGCTTTGTGTGATATGTCTCTTCAATTTGCCGTGTTTTAAAAATAAAAAATAAAAAATTGTTCCTTTTGTTGGCACATATTTCAATTCCTTGGTTATGTATGCAAGGATGTTATTTTGTAAGTCATCTCTAATGGACAAATATCACCGCTTGTAATTTTTAGATCCCTTCATAATGCCGTCGAGTAAATCATTTCATAAAGGCAAAGTTCTACTCAACTTAATTAAACGTTCAACTATTTAAACCTCACAAACATTGTTATAGTATTTAAAATCGAACCATTCCAATATTTATTTATTCTACAGTGTGGGGTAGATTCTTTACAACCTTACTTTATTCCACTGCAATTTGACAGATTTGATGTATTTTTTATGTCCAATTGATATATTCTTTCGGTTAAATTTACTTTGAAAATCTCTCTAATACTTACTCTGAATTTTTTTTTGTTTCGATTGACTTCGCTAATTTTTTTTTTACTTCAATTTAAACCATCATGCATTTGAGCTCTAGCGGCTAATCTAAACTCTTGATTTTTTAATGATTGGTTATTTAACTTTTGACCGTTTGAAATGCCAAAAGGTTTCTTGATTTTTTGTAACTAATTCGTAATTCTTATCTTGACCATTTAAATTTAATTTTATCACTGATCCGAAATATCAACTAACCTTTGCCGGGGTAAGACCGTTCTATGATGTCATTTTAGAATCTTGTATCATTGGAAGAATCGACTAAACTCTTGGGTAAAACTTAGTGATTACAAATCCAAGTTAGAACTAATTGAAGTTAACTAGATTCTTAATTGAATCAAATATTTTAGGATAATCGATTTCTTTTATAGATGATCTTTTACGGATGCAAGACAGCGAGAAACTTTAGTTTAAACTGTTTGAAATGTCGATCAATAAAACCATTCTATTCGGCTGCAAGACTGCGATATGATTCAAATAAAAATCGTAAATGTAGCAAGAAATTTGATGTGGATGTAGGACAGCGAGAGGGTTCAAATGTAAGATTTATATCTCAATTACATAATTTGAACAAACGTTATTTGATGCGGATGTAGGGTTGCGAGATTACTCAAGCATAATTTAATCATTTTTAATGGAAAGCTGGTTCATAAGTTTTTGATTTACTGAGTGAGTGATATAGTGAATTCTTTCAATCATGCGTAACTTTAATCATGATTATAATTCAATTCAATGATCATTTTATTCGGGCTCCTAAGTATCTGCACGTCTTATAATTCTAGTTTAATATTTCTGTAGATGCTGAGCGTTCATTCATACAAGTATCAATTAAATTGCCAACTTCCGAACAGTTTGCAATTAGAGATTAAGAGGTTCAAACGAAAAGAATTTGATGAATTATTTGGTTAGTGGGACAAAAAGTGTCTTACTGAATCATTTATCAATCAACCACTATGACTACAATCTCTTGTAAAATTTAATAAATCATGATTCATAAAGCAGTTTCAGAAATTCATTATGATTAGAATAAGCTTGATTCTGTATGGTTAAAAATATCGTCTCCTGCTACCATGTGAGCGCGGAGAAAATATTAAATGACAGTAAACACCGCTTAATTCCATGACGAATTGTCGGCTGATGTTTCTACACATCATTCAACACATATATATATTCAATCTCGAATTGTTTTTGAAGACATATAAACTATCTTATACATCTACAACCATCAATACTTTGATCCTCAGCTGATTTGACACAAAGTAATTTGTTTAATTACAATCAAATTGTTCTTTTTGAAAATTTTTTTTTTTCGTCTCCTTCTAAATCAATTCACAACCAATTTTTATCATTCAAATTCAAACTCAAATTCCATTATTTAACTTCCAAATTCCATTTCATAACCAACTTCATATAAACTTGTATATATACTCATAAAGAATCATTTATCACAACAACACTCAATCATGGTCTTATATTTTGAGTCAAAACATGTATATAACTATGATTTTGAAACTACATCATTAGCATATCTTAATCGATATCCAAATCCATTTGCAAAACATGTGTTATCTATAGACACATTAGATACTACTATCGACAAAGATGGAAATCTACACAAGACAAATTTGATTCTTAAAACTGGTAGATTACCAAAATTTATTAAACCATTCATTGGTAATTCAAACATGTTAAAAAGTTGGATTATTGAAAAAATAATAATAAACCCAATAGAAAAATCAATGATTACATATACTGCAAATATAGATCATCATAGGTTTATAAAAGTTGAAGAAATTTTAAAATATAATGAATTAAGTAACAAAGAAAAAGAAGACGGAGGTAAATTTAATACTCAAGTGATTAGTAAGGTTAAATTTTCATCTAATTTATTTGGATTCAAAAAGAAGATTGAACAATGGTCTCATGAAAGATTCAAATTGAATTATAACAATACAAAAGATGGTTTAACTTATGTTATGAATCGATTAAAACAAAGAGGAGGAAATGGTTATATGATCAATTGAAGGTTTATAGTTTAATGAAGTAATGATAAAACGAGAAATTAAGATTAAATAGTTTATATATACTAATTTAATCAATGCAATAAGTATATTGAATTCTCTTCTTGATGATCTATTGTGTATGTTACTTCAAAAAGAATTGATTGTAGATGATTGTCAGTTGTATATACGAACTTGATTTATATTGGGAAAGCAAAAGAAAAACGATAAATCGAAAATAAATTTTATTTTTTATCACAATACAAATTTTAGTATTCTTATCAAGAATCAACAATTATACAGAGACACCACGCTTTCTACTACACAATCTATTGATACAAATTAAACCTCACTAAGAACAATTACATTTATAAATACTTGAATTAATTTGTTAGTTAGCCAATCACATATTCACTTTATCCATACATCCACAATTATGGTCAAATCATCCAGACGTAAGTCATCGTCTTCAACATCCACTGCAACTAAAACTCAAACTTCTAATCTAGAGACATCACCACGACCAGAACCTAAAATTATTCAACGGAGAAACTCATCTTTTGCATCAACTTCAAGTCCATGGTTTAGAAGAAATTCATTTTTATCTTCAAGTATGATACAAAATGAAGAAATATCAATATATGAATCATTGTCATCGAATTATTACACCTCACCATTTGGTAATTCTTCATCCTCAATAACAAACACTACAAATAGATTCTCAAGTTACAACATTATAAGTCTTAAAGAAAGTCAAGGATTTATATTCAATCAAGATTTATTTGCTACTCCATATCAACAATTACGTTCTTTGGCAAATGAGAGAAGAAGTAGTAGTAGTCATAATTCAATTAATAGTAATAAATCAAAGAGGAGAAATTCCAATGTGAACTCATCATCGAATTGTGAACGAAGAAGACATACTTCTTATCATCCATCTAGACCTTTACTTGGTAATGCCTTGACTCATAGTAACAAATCGAATGATCATGCAATTGAAGACGACGAAGATGAAGATGAAGAGATGCACGATGCCAATGAAGAGTTGATAACCATTCCTAATTCACATTTAATTAATGAAATTATGGAAGAGGATGATGATGATGATAATGATAACGATAATGATGATACACATACACAAGATGACATGGATGAAGGTATCCATGAAGATGATGACGATGACATCGACGACGATGATGATGACGACGACTTAGAGGATGAGTACCACGAAATGAATGGTTATGGTGGTGATTTGAGTAATAGAAGGTATAAAGTGCAAGTCACTGATATAATAATAGATGAAAAAGATTCAGACATCTTCCCAACATAATCACCCTAGCTTAACTAGCTTATCCTTATATATGTCATATAGTCTATTAAGAATTATTCCAATTCTCTATTTTCTCTTTAACTCTAAGTAGTTGGATTTAAGACCAAGTCTACTATTTATTTCAGTGTGAAAAAAAATATCTACAAAATTCAATTAAAGATCCAATGTCAACATCAACAGATTTAAAAACACAATTTGAAACTTATTCACTTGAATTTTCTAAATTGCAAAATTCTGTAAATGAATTAATATCATCTAGATCAAAATTAGAAACTCAATATCAAGAAAATAAAATTGTAAATGAAGAATTCAAAACTCTTAATGATGATTCAAAAATTTATAAATTAATAGGATCAATATTATTACCACAAGATTATCAAGAAGCAAATTTAAATATCCAAAAACGTATAGAATTTATTGAAAATGAGATAAATCGAGTCGAAACAAAAATCAAAAATGAAGAAACTGAAATGGAATCAATTAGAAATAAATTAATTGAAGTTAGATCTAAATTAAATTAAACTATTTATCCCCTTATCAATTGTGATTTTATCAAATTAATTAAACTGATTCCATTAAATATTGTCCATTGTTCAATGTTATTATAAGTTTCACTCAATTTTTTAAATTCATTAACTTTTGAATCAACAAATTCTTTAGTTTGTTGAAACCCTTCACTTTTATCTTGTAACATATATAATTCACATTTAATATAAATCAGAGCGATTGAAAATCGTTTACTATACCAATTAAAATCATTACTTTGATCACCTGAATAAAAAGCTAAATCATCACTTAAATTATATAACTCATCCAAAGATTGATTTAAATTATAAGGTAAGATTAAATGACTCATACCTTGGCCTAATTTTTCAATTATTGGCTCATTTTGTAATAATCTAGTTTTAATTAATTCTGATAATCTTGTATACTCATCTTTTTCAACCTTTTCTTTTTCTTCTTTGATTTTTGATTCCAAAACTTGTCTTTGTTGTTTTAACCAATATATCATTAATTGAAATTCATAACTCTGATTATTCCATGAAATTAATGATTGTAAACTATCGGAATAATTTAATTGTTTGATTGATTCATTGATACATTGATTTGAGAATCCATATCTTGGAATTAATTTAATTGCATTGGTGAAAATCTTCAGTTCTATTGTGGATGGATTTATGATCAAATTTGTATTGATATGAGATGAAGAATGATATAATCGTTTAAACATTGTGAAATATTTGGTGATTTTTTTTCCCTACTCAAATGTTGATCAAACCTACAATTAATGAGTTTAAAACTCCTCGTCACACAATACAAGATGAAGATGATGATGCTAAACCGAAACCGATTCCAGAAATCTCAATTGATTTAGAAGGAAATTTCAAATATGCATTGGTTTTACCTTCGACTTTACAAATTATTCAAGATCAATTGATCAAGACTCAAGTTGGGAAAATCGATATAACTTATTCAAATTTAGATTCACCTAAAGACAATGATTCTGATTACGACGAAGATGAACAATTATATAAATCTATCAAACATGAAAACTTTAAAAAAAAATATCCAAATCAACAAATACCACTCTATCAATATAAAGAATGTTTAATTATCACAATACCAATATTCAAAAATATCATCACATATAATCAAATTTCAAGAATCATAAAGGGAAAATTATTAACATCTATATTTAATTGGATATTATTATCTCCAAGCAATATAAACAACAATCAATCAATCAATAAATTAGTACTCAATGAAGATCTTTCAAATTATCCAATTCCATATTTAAAGCCTCCACATGTTTTAACAGGTATTTGTGGCTCTTTACTATCACAATTTACAGGAGATAACAATGTTCTTGCATTGGTATTGAATTCTGAAGGGACACCTGGTTATGAAAAATTAGATAATGATTCTATAATTGATTCAATCGAAGTTTTAAGTGGGATATTATCATTACCAAGTGATTTTATTCATGAAATTAGTATAAAAATAAGAAAATTTAACAATTTAACTCAAGGTGGGATATATATTTAATTTGTTGAATTTCTCATACTTAAAAAGCAATTCCATAATACACTAATACTTGAACTAAATGGAACTTGGAATGATCTGGGGATTAGTAAAAAATTTATAAATTGTATAGGAAACCAAACTGAATAATTTATAATCAAAGTCTTTAAATAAATTTTCGATAATTTAATCTTTGTATCTTCCCAACTTTGACTTTCTAAAATCATGGTACCATAGGTAAAGAAACAAAATAATGAAATTGGGGAAAAACATAATTGATCAGTTAAAACCTTACGTAGGACTTCAATAAATTTAGGATCTTTTGAGTAAATTTGTAAGAATTGATACCACCAACATTGTATAAATCCCATAATAAACCCCCAACACATAAATCCAGCCAATCTATTAAATTGGAAAAAAGTCAATGGAACAGCTACCTCATTGATTCCTGATTCTCCAATGAGATTCTCATCGTCTCTAAGGTAATCTATGAACCTATTCAATCCTTCTTCACTGATTTCTGACTCATCATCATTTAATTCTGTCTCCAATTGAATCGAGGAAATTGTAGGATCTTCAAGTTTGAAATTAATCATTGGTTGAGAAAGGTCTAGACTTAAGATTGATTGGGCTAATGTTTCTGATATACCATATAGGACCAAGTTGGTTATTATTATTGTAATGAGTGATGATTTCATATATAGATTGGTATATTTTGTTGTCAATTTATACAAAAAGATTGTCAATATTAGAATGATTAGGAAATTTAGTAATGGTATGTTGTAACATCGTATACTATTGACTAATCTAACTGTAAAATCTTTCTGCTTCTGAGTTGAGTTATTGTCTATATCTTCATTGTTTAATTCTATTGGCATATCTAATACTACTCAAGATATTTTTTCGTTGTTTGACAATTCTAGATAAGATAACAAAAAGATCCACAATGGATTCTGGAGTCTAAGATTAAGCAGATGAAGCCAGAAAATATGAAATCTAAATGATCACCCTTGAGCTTGATATTGAGTTTGATAGTTGATCGAGGTGTTTCGTGTTTAATACTTCTAACTCTGTGCCCATTGCTTCAAACAAATTGATCAAAACTTAACTCAAATATATGAACATTCATCTTCTACCTAACAACAGATATCTTAATCTCGGTGCTTTTAGTTGTAAAATTTCGTTATTATTGCTCATGTGGTAGCAACATCCATCAATTCCACGACTTTTTCTCATTCAAATTTTACCAATCAAAAGTTGAATAAAAAAATTACATTACATTAATAGCTATAATGTCATATACACCACACAATCAACCAGTCAGAGCACCACCGTTACATAGTGATTATGAGTTAATTGACGGAGATCCATATTTCACCAAAGTCATTAGGTATTTCAGAGGTAGTGATTACTTAAATTGGGGTTTACTTTCAATAACACCACCAATGTTGATGAAAATTTGGGAAAAATACGAACCATATCAAGGTAAACACAAGAAACCGGTGCCTGTAACTGGTATGACATTACGTGCAGCCACTTCAATTGGGTTTATTGGTGGATTTTTCTTAGCTTATATCAAAACAACAAGAAGATTTTTGGGTTGGGATGAAAATAAAAGAGAAGTATCTAAAGATAGATATGAAATGAAGAAATTATTAAGTCAAGGTATACCTCCATATTATGAACATTTATCAAGTTTAGATGATAGATCAAAAGATGTTGCAAATAGAAATTCTCAATATAGTGTTAATATGTTATTTTTGATTCCATGGTTTAATTTAGCTTATCATCCATATCATCAAGTAAATTTAAAAAAATATTATGAAACAAGACCAGGTGAAGAAAATTGGAAATTCGATTTAAAACCATTAGATGAAATATATGGGAAATATAATTTAAACGTACCAAGTGTATAAACTATAATAAGACAAAAATTTTGTAACTATCTTTTTTATCTCATTTTTTGTTATACTGCGTGTTAGGAAACAAAATGTAAACAAAAAAAATACAAATCAAATACAAATAAGTTTTTAATTGATTATCATGGCGGATGAAATTGATTACTCTTCATTACCCTTAGAGGAAAGATTAATACATAAGGTTTGGAAAGTAAGAAAAGAAGCTTATGAAGAAAGTATCAAATCCATAGAATCATCAAGAAATGATCAAGATTCAATTTTTCAAATTTTACAACCAGATTTATTTAAATCGATTTTAACTGATTCAAATGTCGTTTCATTAGAAACTGGGTATTCATTATTCATTAAATATCTTGAAATAATCGAAAATCCAACAGTCATTTCCAGATTGGTTAAAAATTCAAATATAATTAATGTCATTTGTGAAAAAGGTTTATCATCCACAAGAACAAAAACGAAAGAATCAGCGATTGAATCAATATTATTAATGATTGAAATTTTACAAGATCCAAATATTATAATAGAAGAAATTATACCATATTTATCTAATAAATTACCAAAATTAGTTTGTGGTTGTGTATTATGTTTAACTTCAATTATTGAAAATTTTGGTTGTAGAATTATTAAACCAAATTTAATTGTTGAAAATTTACCTAAATTATTCACAAACAGTGATAAGAATGTTAGAAATGAAACAACAAAATTAACAATTGAATTATATAAATGGCAAAAAGATCAATTAAAAAATATATTATTTCAAGATTTAAAACCAATTCAACAAAAGGATTTGTTAAAAGAATTTGAAAAGATTAAAGATGAACCACCAACACAGAAAAGATTGACAAGATTACAAAAACAACAGGAACAAGAAAAGGAAGTTCCAAAAGAAGAAGAAGAAAATGATGTTGAAATGGTTGATTCTTATGATCCATTAGAATTTGTTGATCCTGTTGAAATTTTAAATAAATTTCCTTCAGATTTTGAAACAAGAATAACTTCAGTTAAATGGAAAGATAGAAAAGAAGTTTTAGATGAAATTTTACCACTTCTTGAAAAATCTCCAAAATTATCCACAAAAGATGATTATTTACCTGTTTTACGTATATTTGCGAAATGTATGAAAGATTCAAACGTTCAAGTTGTTCAATTATCTGCAAATTGTATTGAATTCATTGCAAAAGGTTTACAAACAAATTTTAATAAATATCAACAAATTGTACTTTTACCTGTAATTGAAAGAAACAAAGAAAAAAAACCCATTGTTGCACAATCAATGGATAATCTATTAGATACAATCTTTAGTTTATCTAGTTTATCAAACATTCTAGAAGATGCAATAACCGGTATGAAATTGAAAATTCCACAAAATAAAATATCATCAACAAATTATTTACAAAGATGTTTAATGAATACAAAAGTACCACCAAAATCAAATGAGATAGATTCAATAATGGATATAGGATTAAAATTATTGAATGAATCACAAGAACCAATTAGGCAAGCAGCAATTGAGATGATTGGGACATTAATGAAAATAACTGGTCAACGTGAATTAAATAAATTTCTTGATAAAATTGATGAAAATAGAAAGAATAAAATTATAGTTTATTTTGAAAATGTTCAAGTTAAATCAAGTATGAAATCAAGACCAACCACAGGTGTTTCCTCAACAACTATACAATCACAACCACAACCACTCAAGAAAGCTCAACCATCATTATCATCATCAATCCCATCAAAACGTATTGCTACTTCACCAGCTAAAAGAGAAGAAAAACCAAGAAGTTTAGCTTCAAGATCATTATCATCGAAATCTATACCCAGATCAACTGCATTACTACCACCACCAAGTTCAATGGCGTCTTCTTCATCTTTTAATGAATCACAATCATTACTTCAAGAAAAAGATAAAGAAATTGAATCATTAAAGCAACAAATTTTGAAATTTCAAACTAATGATCAACAAAATCAAAATAAAATTTCCATGATTTCAAATGAGAATGAATTATTAAAGAAAGAAATTGAAAATTTGAAAAGTCAATTTTTGAATGAACAAAGAAATTTACAAATTGAATTAAAACATAAAGAAACTCATATCAACAATATAAGTAATGAATTGGACAAGGCAAATTATAAAATTAAAGATTTGGAACAAGAAAAGGAAATTAATAAATTACAACAATCAAATAGAAAAAGTGCAGCAACGAATATAAATTCTGATCAACAACAAATAAATCCACAAAGATCTCCATTGTATAAATATCAAAATTCTTCTGGTTTGAATAGATTCACAAGTGATATAAATTCTGGTGTTAAACGATTATCAATTGGTGAAGAACAATTAAAAGAAAATCAATTTAAAGAATCAATTTCTAATACAGAATCTCAACCATTTGTACAACCAAGTATTCAAACGAAAACTATCGATGTTGAAACTGGTGATGATTGGAAAAGAGCAGCTGAAGTTACAATGCAATTAAAAGCAAGAATTGAAAGAATGAAACAACGTACAAGAACTCCTTTGAATTTAAATTAGCTATTCAATAAATAATGATTATCCTCTTTGAATCGATCGCTTATCTGTATCACATTGTTTTAGCATCAAAGCAGAGTATTCAATCAAGTTGATTCTCTATCTCAACTGTGGTATAAAAAGATTTAATATATCTATACTTAAGACAAATTCGATCTTTTATTGAAATAGTATAAACAATTTGTAACCTTAAAAACGAGATAGTAATTTATCGTAAAATACTAGTGTCATGAATCAGTTTATTAATTGAAGAAAGTAACTTATTCTCTTCTCCAAACCCATCATTCAAATACATAACTAAATTCTTTTAATAATGATCAATTTCATTCTGACTCAGAATAAACTGAAAACAATCAAAAGATAATCAGTTAATAAACAAAACCAAACTATCAAATTATTCAAACGATAAATTTTAAATAATCGAAAAGTCAATGTGATGTATTATAACTCTACCATAGATCATTTGATCGAGCTTTTAATACTCATATCAACATGGATCTGGTCTTACGTTGATTAAATTAGCTTTATTTAAATCAAAATATTGCTAAAATCAAAACAACACTTACGTTTTTGACCCAAGAAACAAATTTTCAATCACTGAAGAACAATTAGGAAAATTTTAGTCAATACCGATCGCCAGGTATAGCTTCAGATCTTTGAAAGCTATGCAAATACAACTAATACGAATCCTAGGTGACAAAAATTTGAAATCTTTAAATTAAGATTTTGAAATTTTTTCAATTTTTCTGCGTAATCGGATTGTAAAAAATTACAATACTTCAATAATGTCTAATAAATTAAAAATACTCGTTCCTGTTAAACGAGTCATAGATTATGCAATCAAACCAAGAATCAATAAAGCTCAAACTGGTGTTGAGACAAAAGGGGTCAAATTCTCAATCAACCCATTTTGTGATATTGCCCTTGAAGAAAGTTTAAAGATTAGAGAAGCAAATAAAGAATTAGTTGATTCAATACATACAGTTTCAATTGGACCATTGAAAGCTCAAGATGTGTTAAGAACTACATTAGCTAAAGGATCAGACTCATCTACTCTTATTCAAGTCAAGGATGATGTTGAAGTTGAACCATTACAAGTAGCTAAACTTTTACAAAAAATTGTTGAAAAACAAGGTAACAATTTGATCATATTGGGTAAACAATCAATAGATGATGATTCAAATCAAACTGGTCAAATATTAGCTGGATTATTAAACTGGTCACAAGCTACCAATGCATCAAAAGTTAATATTCTTCCAAATGATGAAATTGAAGTAACAAGAGAAATCGATGGTGGTGAAGATATATTGAAAAGTAGATTACCTTTAATTATAACCACAGATTTGAGATTAAATGAACCAAGATATGCTTCATTACCAAATATAATGAAAGCTAAAAAGAAACCTTTAGAAAAAATTACACCAAAAGATTTAGGTATTGAAATTGAAAATAGATTGGAAATTTTAAAAGTTGAAGAACCTCCGAAAAGAGAAGCAGGTGTAAAAGTTGAAAATGTTGATGAATTGATTTCAAAATTAAAAGAATTTAAAGCTTTATAGAAAAAATAAATATTATGACTACATTGTCAATTTCAATTGATTATATTAACCAATTGATAAACTCTCATGATTTTAAAACTCCATTGATTATTGGAATTTCAGGTCCTCAAGGTTCTGGAAAATCATACCTAGCTGAACATTTAACCAATGAATTAAAACAAAATTTGGATAAGAATATTATACAATTCTCAATTGATGATTATTATTTACCAAAAGAGCAACAAGATCAAGTTACAAGATCATCGGGTGATAATATATTATTACATGGGAGAGGATTACCAGGCACACATGATCTACAACTCCTAATTGAAACATTTACCAAAATTGTTCAAAATTATAAATCAAATTGGCAACCACTTCGAATACCAACTTATGATAAATCAGCATTCAATGGGTTAGGTGATCGATCAAAAATATATCAAACTATTGATAAACCAGTAGATATAGTGATATTTGAAGGTTGGTTTCTTGGTTATTCTACAATTGATGAACAACAATTAATATTGAAATATTTCTCCACCCCAGATTTACAACTTCATAAGTTATACAATCTAGAAAAAATCAATACCAATCTTAAAGGTTATCACAAAGTATGGGAGTTCATCAACAACTCTATAATTATAAATACTGATGATATTTCAAATGTTTTTAAATGGAGATTAGAACAAGAACATAATTTAATCAAAACAAAAGGTATTGGAATGAACGATTTACAAGTGAAACAATTCATAAATCGATACATGCCATTGTATATCCTATATTATAAAACATTTGTATCTACTGCAAAAGCTAGTCTTGTATTAAACATCAATTTATATAGAAATGTAGAATCAAAATAAACGAAAAAAATTATCATGTCTGAATTAACAAATGATGAAATTGCCTTGTATGATCGTCAAATTCGATTATGGGGCATGGATACTCAATTAAGATTAAGATCCTCAAAGATACTACTCATAAATTTATCATCTGTTGGTTGTGAAATTATAAAAAATTTAGTATTGGGTGGAATTCAATCAGTTGAAATTTTAGATGATTCAAAAGTTAAAGAAGAAGATTTTATTGGTCAATTTTTCTTACCTAATGACGATTCAATAGTTGGAGAATTAAAATTACCATTGGTGGTTGATCAAATTAAACAATTGAATCAAAGAGTTGAATTAACTATCAACACTGAATCATTTGAATCTCAAAATGAATCATATTTCAAAAAATTCGATTTAATCATAGCTACTGAAATAAATAAGGATGAAATGTTGAAATTAGGTGATATAATAAGGCATTTAAACATACCTTTGTATATTTGTGGAGTACATGGTGAAGATGGTTATTTAATAACTGATTTAATTAAACATACAACAACTCAAAAAATGACCATGAAGGACACCATTAAAAAACCTGGTGATATTCATGATGCTAATAGACATAAAATTATTAAAGAAATAAATTCAGATAAAGAGGGTTATTTAACTTTTGTAATAGAAGATACATTCAGATCAATAAGAGAATTGTTCAAATCTCCCGAACTTTATAAAACAAGAAAACAAAAATTGAAAAGATTAAATGGTGCATTACCTATAATGTTTGCATTATTAGATATTGAAAGACCAAATCCAGAAGATAATATAGATAAAGATTTACTTGAGAAATTATCAATAAAACAATGTCAACATTTAAAATTACCAGAAAAACTTATAACTAAAGAATTAATTGAAAAATATAGTAGACAAGCATTTGCTGAATTTATTCCAACTTCAGCTGTCATTGGTGGTATGTTAGTACAAGACGTAATCCAATTTTTGGGTAAATCTCATACACCAATTAATAATTTTGTAATATTTAATGGTGATCATATATCAATGCCTGTATTTCAAATATAAATTATTTTGGTGTCAAACCTCTACCTTTTCTTTTTTTAAAATGAGAAGTATCTTTTAGGAATTTAAATGTATGATTGAATTTTGATTTTAATTGTTTATTTAATAACTCTTCTTGTTCGATTTGCTCAAGTAATTTCTGTTTTTTATTTTGATGTGATTTGAGTGATTCTTCTTCTTGTGATTCCATTTCACTGTATTTTCTTTTATGATCTTGTATGGATTTTCTTAATTCCTCAATTTCGTTTTCAGATTCTTTTATAGATTTCAAACAATTGTTTAATTCATTTGTTGTGAAATTTTTTTCTTCATTTCTAAGTTTAACTTTTACTATGGATTCCTTGATTTCGTTCGGAATTTTCCATATGGCCTTCTGAATTTCACTATGTTCATCATTAAATTGATTTATTTGTTCTTGTTTTTCTTTGATTTGAGATTTTATTTCATCAATTTGTTGTGATTTTTTACTTATCATTCTTTCACTACTATTGATTCTTATCTCATTATGATCAATATCATTCGATATATTACTTATTGTCAATTTTAATTCTTTCTCTCTTCTACCGATCAATTCAGTTCTATCGTCAAGATAACAATTCATTTCCAGTTGTACATCTTTCAAATTCGAACTTGTAGTATTCAAATTTAATAACAACTTATGAGTTAAATGGTTTTTGTTTTCATCTTGTTTAGATTCAATGCCTGATAATTTATCATAGGAATTTATCAATGGATTTGTTATGTAATCAGATTTCAACCTTTTCAATTGGTAATAACTAGGAACTGATAGATCTTTATTTCCAGGATTATAATAGTTATATTGAGTTTCTGTCAATAATGACCTTTCGACATCTGTAGGTGTAAAGTCCGGAATTTTAGGTAATTCAGGTAATGGCCAATAAGGATTTTCCTTATCATTCAATAAATTTTCAAAAAACTTGATGAAATAAGTTAATTTCTGTTGGTAAATTGGGAAAAAATCTGGTGGTAAATTTCCAATATTATCTCGTAAACAAACAACAGAACTTATGATATTATATAACTCAAGATCATGTAAATAAATATGCTCTATGGTATTTAATGGAATCAACCTTATAACAACTGAGCCTTGAGGATTATTTTGATATTTGATTTGATTGAAGAATTCACCATTCATATCGACTCGTCCATCTATTGCTATAAGGATGTCAAATTTTGTAGAATTAAAGAGTTCAACATCTTTCGAAATGTCACCTGAAATAGGTATCAAATGTATTGTTGTATTATTATTCCCATTATTATTATTTTTTGATTTTTTTGATTCTCTTTGAATATTATTTCCAAGATATCTTTTAACAATTTTTGAAACATTACAACCTAATAATAAACTTTCAATTAAATCAAATAATCGATTATTACTTGACATGACCAATCCAATATTCTTCTTTGTTGGGTTTTTAATAAGAATATTCAATAAATCTCTAAGTACGTTGAATTTTCCACTAGTTTCAGCTAATTTATTGGGCATTTCTTTATATGATAAATTTTTTGGCATGTAATGATCGATCATTAAATAAGGATGAGTGGTGATTAATAATAGGTTATTGACACATTTGGTTAAACTATCAATTATGATCTCCTTTTTGTCATTTAATTCACAATATTTTAATATTTCAGGATAATGTAATGAAATAATTTGATCAGTTAATTCTTTTTGATATTCATACATTGGACATGGAAGGTTATAGATACGCAGATTGTCACATCTATCAAAATCTAGCTCTATTATTGGAGGTTCAGGTGTACTATCTAGTATTTTAAAAAGATTCATTATGCAGACGATCTCTTGATTCTTTACCGTTGAAGATTTTAAATTTAATGAAATCTTTTTTTCTTTTCTTTTTTGTGTTTCAAATTTTTTACGAAATTTAGATTTCTTATTTTCTCAATCGAACTGTATCCTATAAATTATGGAGATAGAATCTAGAATGTTGAATTCAAAGGGTAAGCTCTCATAAATAGTTACAAGCTGGGGAATTTAAATAGATTAAGGCTAGTTAGATTTAAAATACTTTTAATTAGTTATTTGGTATTCGCGATTCATATTTAAACGAGTTTTAACCGAAAGCAACACAGTTTGTAATAAAAAAATGATGTACAATCTCGAAGCTCAAATATGCGTGCGTCCTATCCTGAGATTCTGTATCTTGTTGGACTATATGCTATTGGCTTAATAAGGACTGATAAAACAAATTTCATCAATCACTTGAGACTTGACCCCAACTTAAGATTCTGAAATCTTGACTATTTCTGGTCTGATCCTTGTGTTTCTTTTAAAAATTTAGAAAGTATTAGAATAAGAATACATAGAAGAAAGCAGAGATTTATCAAATAGCATCTTTATATTATACATCTTCCATATTTGGAATCTTTGTTACAAGTGATCAGTTGCACCTTTTCCTTTGAAGTACCAATGGCTCCGTATATTTCATACTTTTCTCCGCTAATCATCATCCAGACACATTCTGCTTCACACTTTTGAACATTTTTTGGAAGCTTTGTTATCAAATATTTAATTGAGTTTGTCACATCTTGTTGATCGAACCCTTTGCCAATAAATTCAATTTTATAATAGAGATTCTCGAGTACTCCTTCAGTTTTTGAAAATGGTTTACTTTTGAGCTTCTTTATGACATCACTGAAGATTCTCAAAGGATGCAACCAAACATATTGAAATTTGGTCTCATGTTCAATGTAATTTGAAGAAAATGCATTTTCAATACTTGTGTTATGGATTGCATTCGATATGGCTCCAAATGATAAAAGTAATAAAATGAAAAGCTGGCTGATAATTATCATGACAATCTCAAAATGACGTTGAATAAGTAATGAAATTTAAGCGCTGTGAAAATGTCTTTCCATATAAAGTTATGTTTTATTACGTAATAACTGACTAATAAAAATGTTAATCAAATATTGTTATTTTAAGAATCTCACATTGATTAATAAAGTAAATATTATAATCAAAGACCTCACTTGCTAGACTCTACCAAACAGAATGATGATGTTATTATATTTCTAGCTGAATGATGAATAATTTATTCAAAAGCAAACAACGAACAAAATACAATTTAATAATCTTCGAGCTTTTTAAATCACAGTGAATACGCACAGTTTTTAGTAAATTGAAAAAATATGAGACTGAATGCAAATATCTAATCTTTATCGCATCTATTACTTGTAATCCGAACCATTGTTACGAGATTGGTTTAATATTCTTTCTATAAAATAATGGATTCTTTTAAGTTTTGATTCCTAACTTCGTAAATATCCAACAGACTAGAAAAATATTCGAAAAATTTCATACCATAAATGCAAGACGACGTATATTTGTCTTATTCCATTTTTGTAAATAAAATCCCAACAAATAAAATATTAGCAAAACGCAAATTTTTAAACATGTCTAAAAATCAATTTGATTATGTTTAGCCTTTTTTGTACTCTTTTTCTTTGACACAAACTGTAATTTGGTTTCAAATTACATCAATAAATAATACATAACTTTTTAAGTATGTCATTTCAAAAAAAATTTTGATGTAATCAAACTTATTTTCTTAAAATTGTAACTCCTATAAATTTTTGCTTTTCAAAATATCAATTACATTGTAATCGTGGGCCGTTATATAAATGACAAACTTTTCCAAAGGTTACATCTCATAGATTTTTATATGTCAAAAGTTTCATCAAGTGCTCTTAGTAGTGCTACAAGCAATGGTTATCACGTAACTCAAACAAACGTTTATGAAGTATTCCCTACCACAGTTAGTGGAACACCAGTAGATTCTATTGATTACAGTCAAGTTTGGATCAATCCAACTGGTTCTGAAACAAGTTTGTTCAAAAGTGCAAGTGATCATAAATATCAAACTGAGGTTATAGAATTATATTCTACTACAATTAGTGCTGTCCCAACCTTAGTAGTTGGAGAAACAGTTTTAATTAATCCAATTTCGTCATCATCCTCAGAAACAAAAACAAAATCTGTATCTGATCCAGCTTCTTCAAGAACTAGTAATGAATCCGGATCTATTAAAATTTCAGCGTTAGTATACGGTATGTTATTTATCAATACATTTTTTGGTTAAACGATACAATCGAATCTTTCTCAATTATATTTGATTAAAATTAAATAGAAATATGTATATGTTTAATTTATAAATTTTTCAACTAATTTACACATTTAAAATTTGTATATTATTCTTCATCTTAAAACCTTTTACATAAGTTATCTCTATTTCATAATAAAGTTGAAGACAGTTGATATTTACAAAAGAGACGTAATCAGTGGCCAATAAGATAAGATTGTATTTTTATGGTTATGATGTGTTTGTATAGACTAAAATTAGTATTTAAGCCTCTTAACGTAGCGAGGATCATAACCTTCACAAAAAGAATCCAACTTGAAGAAGATCAAAACCATAAAAATACAATTTAGATTCATTAGATCCTAGATAAATCTGAACTAAGATAAATATCTTGCCAAATTTTTATAATTAGATGAGCTTTTTGAATCTGTTCGTTTTACAGCTATATATATTATAGAAAGTTTACATTATTATATTAGCTCTATGCAAGGATACATTAAATTGAACTTATTTATAAAATATTATGTTATGTATATTAAATTCTGAAACGTGTATAACTTCAAAAATAATAATATTTTCAAAAAAATAAAAAATAAACTTATACTGACATTCAACATATCGATCTTTAATTAAATCTTTGTAATCAGATAATTTTTCCCCGTTTTGTGACTTTTGATACTACATGATACATTGCGCAATTTCTTGTTTTTGTTTATCTATAATCTATTTCTAATTATAAGCTTATTTGACTTCTCTTCGTACGGCAAAAGTCTAAATAAAAAAAAAATTAAGACAATAGTCAATTACAATTATCAAATGTATAACTGCCAATTGTAAAAACACGAAATATTTGACAGTTATTCAATGATGTTTGTTTGTTTTATATACTAACAGAAGATGTTAACGATCGTTACCTAATGTATTCACAAAATTTCATAATTTTTTATTTCATTTGAAAGCTTGATTTAATAATATAATTTACTGCGAAAGTTATCATTATACTTGAATTACTATTGAAAATAAAATAAGATTTACTAGCATCAATGATTTTTATTGTTTTAATAGAATTCAAGCGTAATACATTTATTAGTTAATATGACACAAAAAAGGAAAATCAATTATCAAAAATAGATTAACGCATTTGAGTTGCAAATTATCAATAAATTATTAAAAACACTTTTATTAAACTTGAATTTTGAATCTATTTTGTTTGGCGGTTATTTATAACCTATTATGCAAAAATACCAATTAGAATGTAAAAATTATATGCAATAATTGAGCTATTTTCACTGTATTAAAACCAAATTGAATTACAATTTGTTGAAAATTATTCGAAAATGATAGTTGCAAACTCTAAAATATAGACGAAATACTTTTCAAAGGAACGTGATTATACCTTGAACAATTTTTTTACCCAACTTTTAAATGTTTTAATTGAAATTCTATTTCATAAATTTGATTATAAATAGATACGAAATTCCTTATAATTTTATTATTCATAAAACTTCAATAATAATTTCAAAAATGTTAAACTTAAAAGAAGTAAGTTTTCATTCTTCCATTTGTATCAACAAATTTACTAACATATGTTTTAGGTTAAATTATTCTCACTTTTTATCAATTTAATCATCAGCTTTAGAGCTATCTTTGCTACCGCTATTGATGCTACCTTGAAATCCGAATGTGATATTATGAAAAGAGATTTAATCGAGCCTTATGATAATTTCACTTCATCCATTGGAGAACAATGGTTTTTTTTTGAAACTTCAAATGAAGCGTTAGATTATGTTGAAAATTTGTATGTTGCTGGTGAAGATATATCAAGTTTAAGGTTATTTGCTAATGATACCAAGATGGCTCTTGATCAATTTACTGTCAATAATGAAACCATTAAAAAAAGATGGACATGTTCAAATGCTCCTTTAGGTACTCATTTTACTCAAAGACAAGTGGCTGATAGTGGATATTGGTATACTAATTGGCAAAAGCATGGTTGTGGTTATAATCAATATAGTTCAGGTCAACAAGTTGATACTATTGGTTGGTCAATTTCAACTAGTGTTACTGTTGAAGCTGGTTTTGACTTTGGTTTTGCTGAAGCTTTTGGTGCAAGTGTTGGTGTTTCTGTTTCTAAAACAGATGAAAGAAGCGGTAGTTATGGTTGTTATTGTAATCCAGGTGATAAGGTTTCTTTATGGACACAATCTCCAATGTGGTATTCTGATCAACAAACTCAAAGATGTGATAGACATTATTATGGTACTAATGGTTGTAAATGTAGTGCTTGGTCAGCATATATTCATGGTGATACACCAGCAACAAATAAGGATATTAATTTTGGTTGTAGTAGTGGTGCTTCTTCTCAATGTTAATAAAGACTGCTCATTTGGAGAAATACCTTTAGTATAGAATTTAGATTTTTCACTTCTGTTCTCAATAAATGTTCTACTTAATATTTATATGTAAATCTTATCTAATTCGAGCTTAGGCACAACATAGTAAAATTATAACTTGTGAATTTTCTGCTAAACTGTTTTTTTGTCTAACTTTAGACTATTAGGGGTTGATGAATTAAAAAGTCAGACTAAAATGTATTAGTAAATTTTTTTTAATTTATATTCAATGCAATCTAACTCAAGTAGATTTTAATCAATAAAATGCTACGAGCTTGCGTTGCATTAAATATTGACTTCAGAAAACTCTATTTACAATGAGTGGAAATGGTGAAGATATTCGACGAAAATTGCACAAATGACAAGCTTTAATCTATAAGTCTATCTGTTCAATTGCTAATCATTAAAATTACACAAGAATAAATTAACACTTTTATTCCATAAGTAATTATAGACTTTGGAATTAACGAAAGTGATTGTGAAATAGATTTTTCATATAAAGTAAAAAATGTGAAATCACTAAGAAATTCTAGCAAGATTAAGAATGTTAATCGCTTATTGTTAACACAAAATAAAAGATATTGATCGATCTCATCTGAATGTAAGATTTCTTGATCTTGGCGATACAATTTTTGTGAATGAATCGGAGGCCGACCAAAAATCTTAGCTAAAATTTTGCGCTTAAATTTTTGTGATTCAAAATTCGGAGAGCCGATTGAGCAGCCTCGATGCATAAAGCTAAAATTGTCTCGAGTCAAAGACGTAGATTTTTATTCAGCCACCTAATATCCTAATTGCCACAACAGCTAAGAGTCTTGAAAATTGAAATGCATAAAATCCTAAATTATTTTATCAAAAGTTGTTTTCTTTAAAGATATGATATATTCTGTCCATGAGAATAAAATATTGAATTGATATATTTAAAATTTATACATAGTAATTTATCTTTCTTGTTTTCAACTCCTCTTATTCTTCTTATCTTTGATAGTTTTATCATTTTAGTTGGTACCGTTACATTTAAGACAAAATTTTTCAGATTTATCAAAAGTTCCATTACGTGCAAGTAGCTGTGTTACAGACAGCCATCAAGTAACAACTCCAACAATTCTTTTTAAAGTATCTACACATATAGTGGACCATAATAGAACATATTAGCTGTAAACATTGAGATAAATTCTACTACTATTGGTGATGTCTCAATTGAAACGTCTGAATTAACAGATCCAAGCAACGCTTTTCTATCAGAAATTGATCATAGATCAGATCTCTCAAAATTTCAGCTTTATTTTACAGAATGCTATTTACCAACACCGTTTACCTAACTTCAGTCATACTTTTCAAAAATTGTATCGAAATATCGATCATACATTTGATTTAATTAGCACTCATTAGTCTTGAAAGCTTTTTCAATACATTATTTCTAGTTTCTATTAATCTTTAATTCAGAGTTATATTTTAACGGAACATACATGAAAAGTGATCTCCATATTTACTGATAAGATTCTTATTTTTCTTTCTCATGTCACGACATTTAGAAATGTCTCGAAAAATCACATGTTTTCCTTTTGTACCATGAAAATGCTACCAAAACAATTCAAATCAAAATCATTGATCACAATACCTTCAATTTTAGCCTTTACATAGCTTATGAAGTTGTTTATTTAGCTAATCTATCGAAGCATCTCTTAAATGTAACATATGCTCTTTTATCTACTTGTCTCCTCTAGTATTATTGTATTTATTATTTTTGTTATTCTATTGCAGCAAACAAAATCAATTTACAAATTGTAATTGGACCAACAAATCCTAGTTTGAGTCAAGAACTTCTGAAATATTTAAAAACCTAAAACGGACTTCAACAACTAATACTATCAATGACTATCTCCAAAGAGTTAGAGATTTTCACTAAAAATTGTTCATCATTTACACCTATAAATTATCAAAGTAAAAAACATTCCATATGGCATAAACTACCAATATCAAGACGATCAGCAGTGTTTATATTAGTCTTTCTCGGGAAATTAGGAGAGCTACGGGTCATACTTACTAAAAGGTCTTCAAAATTACGTAATTTTCCTGGACATGTTGCCTTACCTGGTGGAAAAGCAGATAATGGATTAGAATCAGAATGGCAAGTGAGTAGAAGAGAAATGTTTGAAGAAATTGGCCTTAATAGTTCCAATGAAGAACTTAGTAAAATGGGTCTTACAATTGATCATATTACAACTTTACCAAGTTATTTATCAAGAACATTCTCATGTGTTAAACCATGTGTAGGATTGTTAAGACAAGTTGGTAATAATGATAATATCGATATAACTACTAAATTAAATATTGTTTTAAATCCTGGTGAAAGTTCTTCAATTTTTAGTTGTCCATTAAGAGATTTTCTATATCCAACAATTGATGAAACAAGTTTAGAATCATTAGAAAGAGTGAGTTATAAAGTTAAATGGGGTGGTATACCATGGGATCTTAGAAGTTATACTTTTTTACAAAATAATCCAAATGAAGCAGATTGGTTGAAAAATATTAAACATACATCATCAAGTTCTGAAACTGATAGTGATTTTGAAGAAGAAATGGAAAAAGGTGATATACTAGACTCTGAAGATAAAGGAAGAGTGACACCTACAAGTTTAATCAAGAAGAAAGATAAGAAGAAGAATATGAAATCATGGGGTAGATTAGGTTCAAGAGTTGATGATGAAACAAATGAAAAAATTTATGATGTATGGGGGTTAACAGCTAATATCTTACATGATCTAAGTGAAATAGTATATTTAGGTGATAAAGCAGAACAAAGAGAGATTGGACAAGAAGAAATGATATATTGTTTACATGAATTTGGTAATCAAATGAAACAAAAAGAAAGAAGTGAAGATGAAGTTAAATTAATACATGCTACTCATACTTCAGATGAAAAAGAATTTGGATTTCATTCGATATTACCAAGAACTGAATTCATTAGATTAAAAAATATATATAAATTATAGAATATATGAAGTAGTGTACGAGAAATCTTTTCTATTATGACAACTGAAAAAGATCAATTAACAATTGAATTATTGGAATTGGTTAATGAATATGAGATTCTATTAAACGATCAACGTAAATTGTTTTTATCAGGATATCAGAATCTAAGTAGAGCAAATTTCAAGAATGAAAAAGGAAATTATGGTTTAGATTATTATGATTTAAGATCTTATAAAGCATGTAAAATAGTGAATATAAATGATGATATAAGTATACAAGATAGACAGAAGAAGATAATAGAACCAAAAGTGAGGAATCGAAAGTTGAACGAAAAAGATTCAACAGTGCTAGATTCAACATTCAAAGATCCAATACTTCAATTTGGTGTATTCATTCCTAATGAACTCAAACAAAGTCAAACAAATTTTAATGATGCATTATCTACAACAATAGCATTATACAACTTACGAAACCGAATTTCCAAATTAATCAAGTCAATTGAAATATATAATTAAACTTCTATATCACTATATAAATCACTATCATTCTCATAATCTTCGGGATTTATTTCAATTTCATTATCGTCTTCTTCTTCGTCAGCTTCTTCTTCTGATTTATCATCTTCAATTCTAACTTTCTTTTTCTTTTTCTTATCCAATTTTGCTTTCACTATAGCTTGTTGTTTTTCTCTTCTTTCTAATTTCAATTTTAGTTTCAATTCATGTTTCTTATTTAAGTCGTTAATTTCAGATTCAGATTTATTAACATTTGAGTGATATAAAACTTTTGAAGAACCTGATATATTTTCTTCAATTTTATTTAATGATAAATTCAATCTTGGACCTAATTCAATTAATTTTATAGCTCTCTTTTTAACACTTGTAGTAGGTTCTTTCTTCTCTTCTTCTTGTTTTTTCTTTATAATTTCATCATTTTTAATTTCCACAATTGCATCATCTTCAACTTCAGAATCAGAAGTTAATCCACCAATTGCATATGGATCCAATACCAAATCACTTATATCTTGATTTTTATTTAAATTAGGTAAATGTTTTTTCAAATTATGATTTGCATTTATTAATTTTTTAACATTTCTATTTTCTTCAATTAATTTTGTATTTATAGCATAATGTCTAATTTCGATTTCTCCATTTGTTTTATTTTTACTAATTAATAAAACTCTTTTTATATCTGAAACTTTTGTTGATTGTGGTTGAATTGGTGGGAATAAATTTTGAAAAATTGTAATTAATAATTTTTCATGATTTTCAATTTCATTAAATTTAGAACTGAATCCATTCATAACTAATAAAGGAGGTTGCATGAATTCAAAACTATCTTTATTTAATGACTTTGGGTGTTTTAATATCTTACCAACATCTTTACATAATGAATAACTATTAATTTTAAATTGTAATGTTGGACCTTTTGGTAATTTTCCAACTCTTAATGATAATTGACCAGTTTTTGCAGATTGGTTGAAAATGAATAAATTTTGAACCCCTAATGGACCACACATAACTATGAAATCTTTTAATTTATTCAGTTTTCGTTCTTTTAAATTCACTGCTGTATGAGGTTGCATTAAATTTCTAAAATCAGAAACTAATTGTGATAATGAATGGTTTTTTAATGATTTACCAAGATGGATTACCATTGATTTAGGTATTTTACTAAGATCATCTTCTGATAATTTCTTATGAGTTCTCTTTTTAGTTCTTCTTTTAGCCATGATGTTTGATGAGATGAAATAAAAAAAAAATAAATCTCATCTCAATAACCATGTCTTCAAAAGGTATAACGAAGAAAAAATCAAAAAGCTCAGATGAAACTAGAAAGTTAGCAGAGAAGATTAAACAACAAGCATTAAAACAACAACCAAAAGAGGTAGAGAAACCAAAAGAAGACGTAGATGTCGATGTTAAAGATGATTCAATAAAATTTACATCATTTCAAGAATTAAATTTAGTACCTGATTTACTAGAATCTATTGAAAAAATGAATTTTAAAAAACCAACACCAATTCAATCAGAAGCCATTCCTTATGGATTACAAGGTAAAGATATAATTGGTTTAGCCGTTACTGGTTCTGGTAAAACTGCAGCATTTGCAATTCCTATATTACAATCCTTATGGTATCAACAAACACCCTATTTTGCATTAGTTTTAGCACCAACTAGAGAATTGGCATATCAAATCAAAGATACTTTTGATGCTTTAGGTTCAAGTATGGGTTTAAGATCGAGTTGTATAGTTGGTGGAATGGATATGATGGATCAAGCAAGAGATTTAATGAGAAAACCACATATAATAGTGGCAACTCCAGGTAGAATAATGGATCATCTTGAAAATACAAAAGGATTCAATCTTAAAAATTTAAAATATTTAGTCATGGATGAAGCTGATAGATTATTAGATATGGATTTTGGTCCAATTTTGGATAAGATTTTAAAAATTATACCAAAACAAAGAACAACTTATTTATTTTCAGCTACAATGACAAATAAAATTGAAAAATTACAACGTGCATCATTAAATAATCCAATTAAAATTTCTGTTTCAACAAAATATCAAACTGCTGATAATTTAATTCAATCAATGATGTTGGTAAATGATGGATATAAAAATACAATTCTAATTTATTTATTGAATGAATTTATTGGAAAATCAATTATAATATTCACAAGAACAATTGCAAATTGTCAAAGAACTTGTTTATTATCAAGAATTTTAGGTTTTGATGCAGTTCCTTTACATGGTCAATTATCACAAACTCAAAGATTAGGTAGTTTGAATAAATTTAAATCTGGTAAATCAAATATTCTAATTGCAACTGATGTTGCTGCTAGAGGTTTAGATATTCCTTCAGTTGATATCGTTATAAATTATGATATACCAACTGACTCAAAAGCTTATATACATAGAGTTGGTAGAACTGCAAGAGCTGGAAAATCTGGGAAATCAATCTCTTTAATTACTCAATATGATTTAGAATTATATTTAAGAATAGAAGCGGTATTGGGTAAAAAATTACCAAAAGAAGTTAATCCAAGTAAAGAAGTTTTGGATGCTTTACATATACATGTTGATAAAGCAACAGCTGAAGCTATAAGACAGACTAAAGAATTACATGATAAAAGAAAAGAAAGTAATTTTAGAAGAAGAAATAAAGATGATCGAGATAGAGAAGAAAATTAATTAGGAAATGTACGATTTATAATGATTTGAAATTTTATTCTTAATGCAAAAAAATTAAACTAAAGTATGAACAAAACTTGAAGAAGGAAAATTATTTATATATTGTTCACTTAAGCATTTCATATCAGCGACAACTAAAATCTTGAGGATATACGCCTAGCATGTTTAGAATTGTTAGTTGTATGATGGATTTAATTTGTTTGTTTTGAAAGTTGTACACAGCGAATAATTTGTAATTCGGAAAGTAATACATTCTCCGTCTGTGATCGTCGATATCCCATCATTTTAACTAAATGTCCGAGGTACTGGTTTGTTTGAATCATTTGGTTAGTTGTAAGTGAAGTTTTGCATATTAAATCTTATTTCAGGTGGTCCTAGTTTTTACCATAGTATGTAAGCAATTCTGATTGTAAGAAGCTCTTTCTGCGAGGGTTTGAATGCAGTAATGGCATTTAGTGACCAGTCTTACTCCTTACTTATGATAAATTCACAAATAAACATATGCCAACAAAATATTCTCTAGTAATCTTTTGACTTATATATATCACCGACAAAGAATACATGACCGACGTTAATAGTATCTTGTTTGCAATGAAGTATTTTGATTTTGTGTCATGACTGAATTATCGTTTAGGAAATTTTAGTGAATATTTTTTTTTTTATCGTAAATATCTGGTAAATTTATATATGTCTATATAGAAAACCTAGTAAGAAAAAACTCACCAAAAACTAATGAAGGTAACTCGTAATTTCTCAAAAATGATTAAAAATTTACGTCAACTTCCATTGGACTTGATTGAAATCATAGTTAGCTATTTGGATTTTCTATCAATTAAAGCATTACTTTATGACAAAATTTTAAAATCGATCGCCATCAGAAAGCTACTTTTAAAAGTGATAATATCAGAATTTACTGACCTTTCTATTCCAGAAAATGTTTGCAAAATGAATTTACCTTACCAAGCACTTGATTTTGGAGATGCTATAAATTTTAAAACTTATTCGGAATTTTATAGTATAATTGAAAAATTTGAGACTATTCCTAAGTTAATTTATTTAACAAAACTCTTCGATGATAATCCTAACTGGAGATACAGTGAATCAAAAGAAAATGATAATCGGCCAGTTGGACCTGGTATTCTTCAATTACAGACTTTTTCAAGTAAGCTTTTTGTTGATTTAAGTCATAGATATACTGATTTGAACCCTTTCATAGAAGAGTACATAGGTGATCTTAATTCAGTTGAACATTTGACGGTCAATCAATTACTGATTGCTTCAATAGAATTTGTAAAGAAAATCAACTTCTTATCAATTGGTTACTTTCATATTTTTGATAATAGTGATTTTGTATTAGAAGAACTTAAGTTCAACTGGACAAGTTTATTCATCGATAGAGCTTATAATGCTAATATTTTATCTAAAGTTCTTCGCAAAACAACAAATTTGAAATACTTTACATTGAATAAATTCAATGACTCCGATTTGTATTATCCACCAACATTGATATCTTTGAATTTGGCCAATTGTTTTGGAAATGCTTATACTTCATTGGTATTCTGTCAAAGTTTACAAAAACTCAATTTGAACAATGTAACATTCGATTGGAGTTTATTTAATGGTGAAAATTTTTTGAATTTGAGATTATTTGAGTTCCACTCTTATTTTTTCAAAAATAATTATGCCCATCGAGATGTAATTTTCCCAGTGAGTTTAGAAAGATTAGTTATTCATTGTGAAGTAAGATTTTATTGTTCATTCCAACTTCCAAGAAACTTGAACTTTTTGAGTTTGAAATCTAACAAGTTTAAAGAATTTTCATGGCAAGATAATCTTCCAGAAAAATTGAAAACATGTTTAATAGAGGATTGTTCAGTTATTGAAGGAAGGTCTTAGTTTATAAGCTTATTATTGGTATTCATCCCCATTAAAAAATTGACAATAAATTTAGAGCATATATCGTTAAAAATATCATGATGAAAATAATGAATCAGCACATTGACATGCTCATTGTAATAGGTGCTGTGACAATGGTTCAGTTTTTGATTATACTTGGGCAATATTTAAGAAAGTGAATTTTATTCGCTTCTAGTTTAGAAATTAAATCATCAAGACATGTATATTATCACTATTTATGTAGAAAATGTACAGGACATTCTCCGTAACCCTTCTTATTAAACCAATCCTTTATACATTTATAATGGAAAATACACAAACATTCCAACCTACCAACTTTATCACCAGGTTTTAAATCTTCTAAACATATAACACATTCATCTAAATCCAATTCATTAGGTAGTATTTCTTTATTTATTTCACTTATATTTTCAAATGTAGGTTTTGGAATTGGAGGAATATTATAAACTAACATTTTATTCTTTGGATTTGAATCTGGTGAAAATCTAGTTGAATGTAAGGTATTAAAATCAAACTCAGTTAAACAATCATTTATATGTTCTTCTTTAAATTTTTCAAATTCATCATTTGAAACAATATTTTTAGTTTTAAAATGTTTTATATATAATTTTAATAAATCATTTGAACAAACTGGACATAAATTTATATCCGAATTTTGTATAGATACTGAAGAATCATTTAAATTTTGTGTAAAAGTTTGAACATTTGAATTTTTCATTATTGAACTATCTTGTGGTATTGGTTGAGACTGTCTATTATTTAATACTTGTTTGATCATATTTATTTCAATCACACATTCATCACAAGTTCGATAAATTTGATTTAGATTTCGATTTGGTTGATAAAAATTAAATTGATTTATAATTGGAGTGTTTAGTAAATATGTTATATGATTATTTGAACAGTCTCCACAAATGATTTTCCCACATTTTCTACAATGATGTCGTCTGTTTAGTAAATTAAATTTGATATTACATAAATTACAATTAGTTACATCTGAGTCATTTTGCCACTTGGGTATATCATGATTTTGTGTATGATTTGAATGACGATGTGAGTTTGGATTAGTAGACATGAAAGTATCTTTAAAGTATATAGATGAAATATGTGGTTCCTAGGGATAAATACAGAATTTTCTTGTGATGATTCAAACCCTGAATCTAATATTAAATTGATAAGATAAAGAAAAAAAAATTTATATTATGTTTTTGTTTCATATTAGATTGTACGCCATACTTTTATTGAGCACACGACCCATTCCATTTGCAACCAAAAAATCAATCATGAATTTGATTGATTCTTTGTCTTGTAATTTAGTTAATTTGAAAGAAACGGCTGCATATGTGTTTTGCAAAAAAGCAATTCAGAATTATTTGCATTCAGCGATACATTTCATGTTTTGATTATTTGTATCCTGTTGTAATAATATCATAAGCAAAACTTTTTCACAATAAAGAATTTCAAGAATGCATAACTGTACTAATTGAAATTTAAGAACAATCAAAATATACATAATTTATTTTGTATTTCAAATCACTTGACATAACTTAAATTGACAATAAATTAGTGGCTGTTACACCCTTAATTTAGGTTTTGATCATCTGCTTTGAATCCATGACAAATTTCAGACTGAACCCTCAATCTTTTGAACAGAACTATCAAATAAAATCACCATAAAGGTTTCAAAGTTGCGACGTAACCAATGATCAATTCGGCATCTGCTGAACAATTTATATTTTACCATTTAGTTTAAATTTCTTGACTCTAAAGTTAATTAAAACAATCAACAATTCATTTTGAGAATTCCAATACACTTTAGAGTCCTAAACTTGAATTTCAAAGCCAGGACCCCGCTTATGAACCATTTGTTATGACATATTCCTGGAATTCATCATAAAAACTATTATTCATAATTTGCGAATCAAATCCATGGAAATTGATAATAAGCAATCATTACCTACACCACTTTAATGGTTATAGACCCATTTCATTTCAAAATGCAATACTGTGAAATCATCCCAAAAGATCTTGAAATTGACAACAAAGGAAACTTAATGAGATTGACTATAATTTCCAATTTAACACACTTAGTGAAGACAGACTTCTCAATGAAAGTCAGTAAACGACAAAAAGGAAACAATAAAACTTTATATACAGACATATTATTTATCAACAAACAAAGCTGTACTGAACACACATACGTCCTCACAATTTTTTTTTTTCAATTCCAGACCTTCTCATAATTTAAAAAAAAATCTTTAATGTCTGATAGATTAACTCAATTACAAATATGTTTAGATCAACTAATTGAACAATTCAATGCGACTATCAATTATGTCAATAACAATTCAGAACCAGCATTATTGGATGAAGATGAACCAAAGTCAATCATAAATCTAGCTGCTCAAGCACCAGTACCTCAACAACAACAACAAAATCCACAACAAGATCAAATTTCCAAATCAGCAAGTCAACCTCCACCTCCAACAGATCCAATAAAAAAAGAAGAAGAATTTGAAAATACCTTGACGGAATTATCCACAGATTTAATTCTTAAAAGTCGACAAATCAATATGTTAATTGATTCATTGCCTGGTATTGGATCAACACCTGAATATCAATTGGAATTAATCACAAACTTGAATAAAGAATTACAACAAGTTGAACAAGAAAGAATTGAAAAGATTAAAGAAAAAGATGAGTTATTGAAAAGAGTTGAATCTTTAATTGAGACATTAGCTATTGGTATAACTAAAAATAAAATATGATATAATAAAGTGTCTATAAATAAGTTGAACAATTGAATGACCAAGTTGGGAAAATTTTTAACTGTTTACAAGATTCAAATGTCCAATTCCATCCAAATATTAATGGGGTATATAAAATAAACCAACCAATTGTACAAATTAATAAAAGACCTAATACAAAATTATTCAATTTGTTGTTGTGAACATTTGAGATTGATAAAATTATGAAATATAATGCAGGTAAATAATGATGTAAATATAAATTTCGATTCATGTAAAAATAAGGAATATAATTTATGACAAACCCTAGTAAATATTCACAATTGATTGAATAATGATTATTACTGTAGATGTTAAGATTGTATCTTACAATTGTATAGATGTTTGTAATGGCTGTGAGTAGTATAATCAAAATTCCAAAAATATAAATTGGTAATGTTCCCATATAATAAATCTGAACTCTATCTTCTAAATCGACATTGTGAAACATCAACATACCCTTCAAAGACAATAACCAACTTATCGGAGTAGAACTGTTTGGATTTTTCAATTTAAATGATGAATTTAATCTATACATAGCTTTATGTAATTTGTAGATCTTTCTAAATAAGGATAATTGGGGAAGTTCAACTAAATTTGTTGTGTTTTCAAGTAATGGATGATTATTTGATTCAATATACCATAAACTATTTGGAATTGTTGGTTCATCAATACATATTACTTCATTTTGATTCTTACCCCAATTTGGTAATAATGTTTCATGGCCGTATAATAAACATTTTGAGTTTCTATGAATCAATTGAAAATAAGATTCTGCAGTTCTTAACTTAATCATAGGTATTAAATTCTTTGAATTTGATGACTTTGATACAATTCTAACTTTAAACTCATATTCTTCATCACCTAATAAACCTCTAGTTGAGTTACAATTAACTTCATGATTATAATCCTTTTCGGAAATTGGAGGACGAACATTTTTATTCACGTGAAGATACGATTGGGTTGATTTATGGTATAATCGAATAATATCACCATCTTTTACTGGTTGTTGTCTTGTCATTAATTTTTGTTCATTATATTTATGCTTTGATTCAATAATCCATTCATTATTTGAATCTTCAAAATCATATAACGTAACTTGTTGTAAATTAGTTCCACTTGGATATGTTAAATCATGTGAATGAAGGAATTTCTCTAATTGAAGATGTTTTAGCGTAATTGTACTTCCGTAATACACTTCAACTGGTTGTGATTGATAATCGATAAATGTTGATTTAAAATGTGGATCGACCATTGTTGCCTCACCGTTATGTAATGTTAATAAATTGAAATGTAATTGAAAGACATAACAATAAACCAGTAATGGAATAATGAAAAAGCTGAAAAAGACCGATAAGAAATATTTCAAACAGTTTATAAAACTAATTGATAAATCACCTAATAAATTCCAAAATTGAATGACAGTTAAAGCTATGACCCAAAACCAAATAAAGAATCCTGATAATTTTATAGATATTGTATACCCAATAGATAATCCACAAATGAATAGCCATGAGTACCAAGATTTGCTGAAATTCTTTTTAGTTTGTGATTTTTTGAATGTATAAATAATAATGGATTGACCAAATATTAATAATGAATCAAGTAAAATGAATCGAGAATTTATAAAGAATGAACTCTCGAAAATGAATATCAAACTATAAAGAAAACTTCTAATGGGATTTGAACTCAATCTAATGATTAAATAAGTCACTAATGTAGTTAGAAGACTAATAAATGTTGAAAAGATACGTAAATTCAAAAATGGAAAGTCAACATATTCATCTCCAATTGATTTGAAAGTCTCATGTCCAGTATATCCCGAGATCTTTGAAATATAGTAATAAATTAATTTACCTAATGGAGGATGAATATCTATGAAAAATTCTTGATTGAAATAATTATTTATATATGAAACAAAATGAATTTCATCAAAAACAACTTTATTAGGAAAATATAGTTGATAAAACTTGATTAATGATAATAGAATTAATAAGTTTAAGAATGGAATATCTGACTTATTTATTTGATTGTAGGTTGTAGGAGATAGCACATTATAAGATCTAAATGGTCCCTTTTTAAACATGAAAAATTATACTGAAATAACGAATCTCGTTTGAAAAAATAAGAATCAAATTGGAAGCAAAATCACCAAAAATGATGAACTTTGAAAGCATATAATACAAACTTCCCTTCGATATTTAAGTATTAACGATTTTGCTTATGTGATTTTAAAAGTTCATCTTTATCAAAAGAGTTATCTCTGATAGAGTTACTTCCATATGTATAAAAATCTACTATCAAACAAGTATCCACATTCTTCCATATCTATTCTAGTACCTTGTTTCAGAAATTAGAAGTTCAAACTTCGCTTGCATGAGTTTGCGTTACTCTAATTAAAATATTTTATTTGATCAAGAAATTTAATCAACAATTTTTTAATGAGACATTTCGGTGATAAATAAATAAATATATTAATGCTAAAATGATTTATAAATGCTCTTTGAATAAATATATCAATGCTATACAATTGATGATTTCTTTGTAAATGCTCTTTTTATTTTTTTAAAATTATAAATTATAACTCCAATTATACAACCTATTGTAATCAAAATACAACTAGTTGCAAAGATTGCCCCCATGACTTTAAATGTCAATAATGGGTAATTTCCAACACCACCTAACCCAATTTCAGTATTTGATAATGACATAGTTCCTAAAGGGAAAGTCATTGCCCAAAAGTTTTTATTATGTTTTATCAAACCATATCGATTTGTATGATTTGGATTCAAAGTGGTTGCAAATGGTCTAATTTTTGATAAAATTGATGAAACAGCTATAAATGTCATAAAATAACCCAATGATAGTAAAAACACAGCAAAGAATCCACATATACATAATAAGATTTTCCCGTATAATTCTTCCTTTGGAATTAATTGATTCAAATTATGTCCAAATAAATAAATACTATAAGATGATTGACCCAAGAATCCCACTGGTAAAAAACTAGTAAAAATTAAATTTGTTGGTGGAATCTTATGAATAATTAATCTATAAATATAAATTGTCATAATCATAAATGCCAACAGTATAGATAAACACCATAACATAAAACTAACAATCATTGTGATTATAGTATGATTCAAATTTTCAAATTGTAATTCAATTTGATGACCTGAAGAACTTACAACTGTGATTGCAACAATCGGTAATAACAAAGTAGCATTAAGCTTTGGATTTATTTCTACTTGATTCAATTTTGAGAAAAATGCAAAAAATACAACGATAAATGAAGTATAAATTGCACTAAGAACTGCAATCCACCATAATGTCCAAACAAAATAAACATGTTTACCTTCACAAATAATATTAATATAATTAACAATGGTGATATATCCCATGGAGAAACAACCCATAAATGTAGCTTGTGTAGGATCAATATGATATTTGGAAAAACGTTCACGATAATAATAAATTGATAATGTGAATAAAACACAATTTATGATGAATAATATGCAACATATGGCAAACATTATATATGAACATATTTTCATCCAATGACTAGGCCATGGGAAATTATATAACAAACTTGATGATATACCAGTACCCATAACACTAACAAAATAAGCTAATGAAAAATTCTTGACCCAGTCATTTATAATTACTCTATAATAAAAGGATTCATTAGTTGGTGTTGTAGAATCTGTTGTATTGTCATAATCAAATTTGGATTGAATTGGAGATATCACTGATTCATAATCCATATCATTATCTTGAGTATTATTGTAGTTATTATGAAAAGTGGTTGAGGTTGAACTTGATGAGGATTTATTTAAATGTGGTGAAGATAGATTTGTTGAATCATTCGGTAGTGGTGAATTTGATTGATTATTTTCGGTTGGAGATAATGATGAAATTTCATTGTTTGTCTTGAGTGAAGCCACAGTTTGATGATTATGATTATTTAAATTTTTAGATGGATCTATTGTGGTTGTAAAATTTGACATAATTATATTTTAATATTTAATACGTTAAAAAAAGCTGCGAAATATTGGATACTTTATCAAATATGTATATATGGTTTCTATGATGTAAATAAAGTGGTAAATTGTGAATATATAAATAATGATATAAATTATTTTATCATCATCATATGAAGAATATTAACAAATATTACATAGAAGAGATAAAGCAGCAAAAAAAACATTCAAACTCCATATTATGGAATAAGAAGTACAAAAACTGCTACCATGTGTCCCGTATATAAATTAACATTGTTAATGCCGTTCAGATTATTTTAAATTAAATCCTCTGCATTTCTTTAAGAAATTAGATAAGATAAACAACAATAAATAAATAGCAATAAAGTCATTAAAAACAATCAAGCGAGGCCTTTCTCAGGTAACAAAAGAAGAATTTGAGAGATAATAAGAGATAAGAAATGAACTCTCTCAAGCCTACTTTGAAAAGGAGTTGAAAACTAGAATTGTCTTGCAATATATTTTAGTGATATCCTTACCTCTTAAATATTTGCAAGATTAAATTTCTAGAGATACGTTCGTAAATTAAATTCTAAAATACTCTTCTAAAATAGATTATAGTCTGAGGTCATCCTTGATTTAAAGAATTGGGGTTTCGTTAAAAGAGTCACTTGCTTTACTAAATTTGATATTATTTTTAATATTACGTTGCAATCAGAGTAATTCAAAGATAGGCTTTATTTCTTGTAAATAGTTATAGTTGCAAAAATTAAGGTTTTATAAATTTTGTCGTGTACTATGTGAGTTTGTCACATTTACACATACTTCAAGCATCATATGATTGGCTAATTACTATTTAGTTAACACGTAATTAATTTAAAATTAACTAAAATAAAATAGAACAATAGAATTTAGAAATGACCGCTGCGGGACTTTTATTTTTTGTTGGCTTTTTTTCTTGGTAATCGACACGCAAAATAAAAGCCTTTATGATGAGCGGCCCCGTCATACAAATTACCTTACGGCAATTCCTATTTTGGGTAATTTGTGGACACCGCTTTTTTTTATTCCATCATTTTTTATTTTTTTTTTTTTGTGATGAAATGTAATATACTTTAATATCAAAATTAATTTCAGCTATTTTAGACTAAAATTCTCCTTCTTTTTTGTCAAAAGAATATTTAAGTATATCATTTTCTTTTCTTTGCTAAATAATTTTATAACTCATTTTTATCTCAATATGCTTTTAAATACTACATCAACAAACTATAAGCCACATTCAACATCCACTACAACTTCAACTCCTAGATCATGTTCTGTACAAGAGAATAACAAGAGTATAAATAATACACCTCGTTTTATACCAAATCAAGATCTTACAGCTAGTCTAACACCAAAACTAGATCATGGTTATGAAATTAATGGTACTAATATAGATTTACCAACTGATTCCAAATTTTATCAATTAATTCTACAATTAAAAAATCTATTAAAAGGTAAAGGTTTATCATCCGACGAAATAGATATTGAAAAAATTAAACTGTTGATGGAAAGTTATAAATCAAATGAGTTCGATTGGGGGAAATTTGCTTTACATGATCAAAGTAGAAATTATTCAAGAAATGGTATTATAAATTTAAATGGAAATGCAAATTTATTGATACTAGTTTGGTCACCAGGAAAATCTTCAGCTATACATGATCATGCAAATGCTCATTGTTGTATGAAAATATTAAAAGGTGAATTAGTAGAACATTTATATGATATACCAAAAGAAGAAGATAACAGCCATGAATTGATATGTAAGAAACAAACAAGTTTATATAGAGATGAAGTTGGCTATATATCTGATTCTATTGGATTACATAAAATTTCCAATCCATTGAAAGACTCAACAAGTGTTTCATTGCATTTATATACACCACCATATGCTTCTTTATATGGTTGTTCAATGTATGAAGCTTCAAATGGTAAAAAGCATCATGTTGATATGTCTAAATATTATAGTTGGCAAGGTAAGTTAATCAATGAAAAAAATTCATCAACTTGTTAAAATAAATATAAATATATATTAAATATTCAGTATAATTGTGTAAAATTCGATCCTCCTGTATATGGTACTTGTAACCAATTTAATTCATCATATTCTGTAGTTCCATCAATTATATGAAATGCATATGCATATCTTGATTTATCTGAAAAATTATCTTCACTTTTATGTAATACAGAATTATGAATCAAAATTAATGAACCAGCTTTACATTCAACAGTTTTATATTTTGAATCATCAATTTCAACCTCATCATTTTTCAATTGTTTAAAATTACATCCCTTTTCACATCCATCAATCCTAACAAATCTTTTATTTATTGTATCTAATTTATGTGAGCCTGGGATATAACTCAAACAACCATTTTCAATGGTACAATCTTCCAATGCAATCCAAAACCCAATAGCACTTTGTGGCTCAGTGTATAAAAAAGTACCATCTGTATGTGGTGGCACGGCATTCTTTCTGATTTCTTTAATATTTGTTGACTTTGGATTTTTAAAAATACACATTGATTGCAAAACTTTTGGCTGTTTAAATTGTAAATCTTTTGCTATATCTTTAACGTCATCATTGATTGTATATTTTTTGAAGATTTCATCTTGAATATGTAGACCATGACCAATTTTATTTATTGAAATATTCAAATCATATTTAAGTTTATTATTTTCATCAAATGCATCTGTATCGAAAAAGAAGGATATTTTATCACTACTTTCAAAAAAATATTTATCACCAATATGATCATTATTTGCAGTTTTAAATGTTGTTTTTGGATGGGTTGATAAATCACATTGTGAAAGTATTTGTTTTGAATGTGATAACAATTCTTTGACTTGTGATTGGTTCAAGAAATCAGGTATACATAACATTCCTTCATTGGTGAATTGATCAAGTTGTTGTGAAGTTAATCCAGTCATATTAATATTGTTAATAAAAGTTTCAATTTTTTGTTGATTCAGAAAAATAAATAAGACATTTGAGTCTGATCAAATAAAGATTCTAAATCATTTGGTATGAGATTCTAAATCCGTTATTTACATTTGGTTCTTTTATTATATTAGATCAATATGATCAAGAGGTCACTAATATATGTAAAGAAATGTAAGCGCATATACTTTTAACCTATCATCCTGCCTTTGACTTTCTTCAAACTTCAACAATTAATATCTCAATGATTTCAGATCAATTGATTTTGCAAAATAAAGCTTTGTATCATAAATCAATCACTAATCCATTAACCAATGAGATTCTTTCTGGTACACTTTCAAGTTCAAGATTGTATGTCTATTTAACACAAGATTTAAAATTTTTCAATCTTAGTTTAAATTTATTGGGTAAAACATTAGCTTATTGTAACGACCCAGAATCTACAATTATATTAGGTAAACAAATTGGATTCTTGTCTCATAATGAAAATAATTATTTTACAACAGTCTTAACAGAATTAAGAAATGAAGGATTGAATGATCCTGTAGGTCAAATTTCAAAAGTTGATGAATATTTAACATATTTAAGATATTTGATATTCGAATGTGAGTCTTACATTGAGTTGATAGTATTTTTATACACAATGGAGAAAGTTTATTCAGATTGGCCAAAACAGAAGCAAAGTTTAGATTTACCTTTCAAGTTTCAAGAATGGATCAACTTACATAGTGGTGAAGAATTTGAAAAATGGGTAGACTTCTTACGTTTTGAGATTGAAAGAGTTGTAAAATCAGAAGATGATTTAAAATTATGTAATGAAGTATTCGTTAAAACAGTTCAATTGGAAATTGATTTTTTTGATGCTTGTTATAGAACCAAATAATTTATGCATTTTGAATTCTATTTTTTTTCGCAGCCATTTATTCAACCTATGTATAAATCCCTTTCATTCTTTTACGAATCTTATCCTTTAAGTTCGAAAAAGTATAAATAGTCTTGAATTATCCTTAATTTCTCAATATACAATAATGACAACTCAAAAGATTACATTTTTATTAAATTGGGAGACAACTCCTTATCATATTCCAATTTATTTAGCTCAACAAAGAGGATACTTCAAACAACAAGGATTAGATATTGCCATTTTAGAACCTTCAAATCCTTCAGATGTTACTGAATTAATTGGTAGTGGTAAAGTTGATATGGGTTTAAAAGCTATGGTTCATACGTTAGCTGCAAAAGCCAGAGGTTTTCCAGTAACTTCAATTGGATCATTACTTGATGAACCTTTTACTGGTGTTGTATATCTTGAAGATTCTGGTATCACTTCTGACTTTCAATCCTTGAAAGGTAAACGTATTGGATATGTTGGTGAATTTGGTAAGATCCAAATTGATGAATTAACCAAATATTACAACATGAGTCCAAATGATTATCAAGCAATCAGATGTGGTATGAATGTTGCAAAATATATTCTTGATGGTTCCATTGATTGTGGTATCGGTATTGAATGTATTCAACAAGTTGAACTAGAAGAAGCTTTGAAATCACAAGGTAAAGATCCAAACGATGCTAAAATGTTAAGAATTGATAAATTAGCTGAATTAGGTTGTTGTTGTTTTTGTACAATTTTATACATTGCAAATGATAAATTTTTAAATGAAAACCCAGAGAAAGTTAGAAAGTTTATGATTGCAATTAAACAATCAACTGATTATATTTTGAACAATCCAATTCAAGCTTGGGAAGAATTTTGTCAATTCAAATCACAAATGAGCTCAACCTTGAATACAAAGAAATTTCAAAGATGCTTTGCATATTTTTCAGAAAGTTTATATAATGTTCATCGTGATTGGAAAAAAGTTAATAACTATGGTAAAAGATTAGAGATTTTACCATTAGATTATACACCAAATTATACAAATGAATATTTATCATGGGATGAACCTAAAGAAGTTGAAGATCCAATCAAAGCACAAGAGTTAATGTTAAAACATCAACAGAATTGTAAACAATGTGGTGGTTATAAAAGATTAATCTTAACTTAAACTATTTACATATTTATTTATTTGTATAAGAATCCAAATAAACCTTCCTTTTTTTCCAATCTTTTACTTTCTGGTATAAAATTTTTTGAATCTTGTATAATCTTTTCTGCACCTTCAATTGCTGAACTTTCTCTACCAATGACATTTGTGAAATTACCTTCTGGATCAATTACATAAAAGAAAATTGAATGATCAACTAAATAATCTTGTCCTGGTTTTACATTTGGTGGAGTTGAGAAATATACTCTAAATTTCTTACAAGTATTTTTGACTTCTTCATAAGTACCTGTTAAACCAATTATATTTGGATGAAAATCCTCAAGATATTTCTTTATAGCTTCTTTTGTATCTCTTGCTGGATCACAAGTTATGAAAATTGGTTGTAAATCAATATCATTCTTTTTGAGATGTTCTATCATATCACCTAATTTATCTAATTCTTCAGGACAAACATCAGGACAATGTGTGAAACCAAAATATAAAATTGAGAATTTTTTACCTTCTGGGTCTTTCAAATTTAGTTCCGTGAAATCTTTACCATTAATGTCAACTAAATGAAATGGACCTCCTACTAATGGTTTCCCAACTGGTTTATTAGCTTCCATTTCTTTATATTTTTGAATCTTTTCTTTTTCATTTTGAAAAAAATAAGTAGCTAATCCACCACCGACAACTAATATTAATATAGCTTTCCAAGTTGCAAATTCTAACCCTTGAGATTTTGATGCATACTTTGAATTAGTCGAACTTCCACCAATTGCAACTCTACTTAATGGTCTTTTTTTAGGTTGTGGTTCTTCATTTTGTTGTAAAAATCTCGTTGAATTTGTGAATAATCGTATCAGATTAACATTATTTAGTCTAATTGACGATGATCTAATTAAAGATCTAGTTAACATTTTGTGAGTTAGTTAAGGAAAGTGGAATGATAAAATAAGTAAACTATGGTGTTTGAATTTTTTCATCTCAAGGAAATTTGCACGACTCAATTTTGCAGCAAAAGAATTTCAACTCCGACAAGAAACAATTTTAAATTATTTCATACGTATTAATAGAGTATACATTACTATTTCAGATTATCAAATCTTTTGGGCTCTTATTATATCGTTACACATTTTTATTCTGTTAAGTTTTGAATTTTCAAATTTGCCCTGCGAAGATCACAAAAAATTTAAATTACATCATGAATCAAACCAATTTAAGAAATTTAGTTGAATGGGCAAAATCAAATGGATGTGAAATATCCACAAGTATAGAATTCAAACAACTATCGTCCAACAACTTTGGTGCTGTTTTAAAAGATAAACAAACCAAACCTGAAATACAATTACCTTCTAAATTAATCATCACAAGTAAAGAATCAATTAATTTATTCAATGAAGAAACCTATAATAATTCCAAAGACAAGAACTCATTATTAAAATTTTACTTATGTTATGAAAGAAATCAAAAGGATAGTTTCTTTATAAATTACTTCAAATCCTTGCCAAATTTATCACAAATTGATTCACCATATACTTGGTCATCAGAAGATAAAGAATATTTAAAGGGTAGCAATTTAGGAAACTCATTGACTGAAAATCTATCAACTTTAATTGAAGAATGGTTTGAAACATTAAACACTCTACCTGAATCAGTTCCAAAACCAACCAATCATTTCATAAATATGAAATTCTATTATGAGTATAAATTTTATACAAATGATGATTTTTTCAATTTCTTTAAAGAAGACGATTTTGAAAATTGGACAAGTTTTCAAAATTATTTATGGGCTTCATTGATTTTAAAATCTCGTTCTTTTCCTTCATATCTTCTCGATTCAAAATATGATCAAAATGAATGTATGTTGTTACCAATAATAGACTTGTTAAATCATAATCCAAAAGCAAAAGTTGATTGGGAAGTCAAAGATGGGAAATTCATGTTCAGATCAAATGATGATAATTCAATTGGTGATGAGATTTTCAATAATTATGGTTTAAAAGGTAATGAAGAATTATTATTAGGTTATGGATTTGCCATTGAAAATAATTCAAATGATTCAATAGCTTTAAAGATTAAACTTCCAATTGAAAAGATCAAACAAATTGAAAAGATGAATATCAAATTGCCATCTATAAATGATTACACAAATTCCATACATGAAACAAAAGGAGCAGTTGATGATGATTACTCAAATGGGGTTTTATTTTTCATAAATCAAAATGGTATACCAAAGAATTTAATCCAAGTATTTCAGTCATTAGTTCAAAATCAATGGGAAGCAGGCGATGATATAACTTTGAGAATGAAATTATCAGGTATGAATCATTTGAGAATTGCTTTAGAATCAAAAAAATCATTAATAAACACAAATATCCCAAATTCATCATTAAAATATAAATACATTAAATGGTATAATGAGAATCAAATTAAATTACATAATCAATCAATTAAAGAGATTAAAAAGATAGAAAAGGAATATTTACAAGAATATAAACCAAATTTGATAAGTTTAAAAAATGTATATAAAAAAGATATCAAGTTTCAACAATCTTTATTATTCCTTGGATTTTCGGATTATGAGTCAATTTTAAATTCACAATTTCAAGATCAATGTTGGTTACTATGGTTAATACGAGTATATAATAAATCAGACGATGATGATGTCTTACCAAATTGGATTCAATCATTATTTAAACATTTGAAAAAAGTTTATGAAATCACAACTCAAGATGTATTAAATTATAAAACAATTTATGAAAATTTAATACCAGATTTACAAGTTCAAATACCTGAAATTTATTCTAAAGGTGATTGGACTTTATCTGAATTTATAGTCTCTGCAAAATTATTAGATTTAATAAGTTTTGTACGTGGTAAAGATCAAGAATGTATATTAGTTGAACAAAAATATAATATATAAATAGAAATCTAGTTTATTCTAATCTTGTTTAATACCACCAGCACCAGCAGTTTCAGCATTATCAACAGCTGCTTTATCGGTTTGTAAACCACCAGCACCACCAGTTAAAGCTTCCAAGAAACCTGGAGCAGTTTTAAATGGTCTTTTTAAATCACCAGTAGCTGGGGTACCAAATAAATGAATTTTAACAATATTGGATTCTAAAGCACCTTTAATACCACTAACACTTTGCATAACTAAAGGATTGGTATATTTCATATAAATATGCATGAAACCCATCATTGCCAAACTTGTAAAAATACCTTTAATTTGAGAATTAATTTGTTGTAAATCATATTCTTTAACTGTGGTAACTACAGCTCTTGGTTCAGTTTGTCCAGACATTGGATTAGCTGGTTCAACATATTTAATGGTGGTTAAATCATTTTTTTGATTAATTTTAAATCTAACAAGTGCAAAGACTAAGAAAGTTGCAACTTGACATGAAATGTAAAAAACTCTTGTATATAATAAAACTTGAGGATCTTCAAAATCTAATTTTTTAGCAACTTGCATCATGACTAACATGAGTACAATGTTTGAAACAGCTGGATTCATTATTGTAGTTGATTATTGAAAATTTTCAGATTACTAAAGAACGACAAAAAAAAAAAAAAAAAAAAAATTTATGAAGGCGACAACACATATGTATTATGTAATAGATAATCGATTCTTCTTTAATAATCTATCGCTACCAAACTTGGACGGCTAATCTAATATAAATCATCATCTTCAAAGGAAACATCACCAAATTCCCAACAACCAGAGTGATTAGATTTAGCTTTTGTTTGTAAATCCTTTAATTCATTTGTATACTTATCATTCAATTTTGTATCCCTGACGATACCCCAACCATCTTCAACAATTTGTTTATTGATTGTATAATCTGGATTTTTTAAACTTTGTTCAGAATCATATATGATACTTTGATATTCAATACCTTCTTGTTGACTTGAGACTGCATTAATGACTAATTTTTTATCATATAATAAATCTTCTAATGCATATATGGCTTCTGTTAAATAATCAGTAGGTTTTGAAGGTGGTAATCTTAAATTTTGTAAAATTGTTGTATGAGCAAAGCTTGGATATTTATTTAAATTGAATTTTTCAGGTAAAGCTCTTAAAGATTTTAAACCAACTTTATCAATATTACCAAAATCTAAATGTTTAATTTCAAATTTATAACTTGTTTTATCATAATTTAAAATTTTTGCACGATAATATTTCCCATCTTGTTGGAATTTTGCACTGACAATTTCATTCTTTTTAGGTAATTTTGTTAAATTAAATGGTGAATCTGATTTTATAGTTGCTGATGCTGGTTGATTATGAAATAGTTGAAATTGTTGTTTAAATGATTTAAATAATTCTTGAGTTTTTGCATCTAATTTATGAAATGATATAACTCCTTCGTTATTGATATCAACAACTTCTATATCAAAAAATTTAGGTTTTTGTAATTCTAAATTATTTAAGTTGGTAGTGTTTGTTTCAATTTGAGTATTAATTGATTCTGTATAGTTTTTCCAAATACCTTTATGAGCATTCTTTGCAACATCTTCAGCTGAAATCAATTCATTAGCAAATGGATTTGAATTAATAGCAAATTCATGTAATTTGACATATCCCATTTCAATTAAACCAATTTGAATTGGTTGTAAACTATTTGAATTAATAAATGCATTACCAATAAAATTACCTAATTTATCTAAATCATAAATTTCAAATTCAATATTTTTTTGTAAAAATTTTTTATTTAAATAATTAGTTGCGTCTTCAATTTGATCATTTTTGGCATTTGATAATCCACCCAAGATTAATGTTAATTTTATACCTTCTTTTGGATTGAAAATTTTAAATCTAGTTGCATTTGGAATGAATTCTACATGATAACCTGAAATTCTACCTTTTTGTTTGAATCCATTGAAAAATGTTTTTGATTTTGTTAAATTTTCAGAAGCATCAATAATTCTACCACCAATGATTAATTTATTCAAGTCTCCATAAATACCTTTCTTTTGTGATTTGGCAAGTTCTTCTAATTCAATCAATTTATCCCAATTCATTGATCTTTCATTTGATGTTGATTTATTATGTTTAATCACTGTTGCTAAACCTTTTTGAATTAAAATTTCCGATAGATCTGTTTTGTTATATTTAAATGAAATTAAAAATCTAGATTCTAAATTTAAATCTTTATTTTCTGGTCTAAATGCATCTATGTATATTGTACCATTTTTGCCAATAATTTGATTTCTAACAAATTCTTTTACAGTGGCAACTAATGATTGTTGTTTAGTAGTATCAGTAGTTATAGTGGTATCATTTGGTTTTGGTGCTCTAATACTAGCTAATTGTACTGTAAACTCTTGATCATCTTTCAATCTGATAATAAAAGTATCCGCTGTAATTATTTTTGCAATTGAGACATTTTCTAAAGTCATACCAGGTTTTAAACCTTTAGTGGTTGTGGTTGTGGTTGTGGTTTTTGTGGTTGTGGTTGCATATATACCTTTTCCTAATGCTTTAGCTGATTGTTCTGCTTTTCTAAATTGTGACATTAATTTTGAACCAATTAATGATGATTGCCAATCGACAATTTCACCATAACCTAATTCCAATTCTTTTTCAATAATATTATTTCCTGAAGGATGATTGATAAATATAATTGGTAAACCTGATTGATTTTCACCTATAATTGTTGTTGTTAATTCAATTTTAGTAGTTAATAATTTATCTTCAACAAATATCTTTGCATGTTGAGCAACATTTATTGACAAACTTGAAGTTGTATCATCAGTTCTTGGACATTTTAAACCAGCTAACAAAAACGTTGATTGAATTATTTGATTTTCGTCAACTAAAGTACCCACGACTCTATCACCATTAATGACTTTATCTACAATTAATTTAATTGGTTTTTTTTGAGATTTTAAAATTATCTCTTCGGTTAAAGCACCAATGTCATATTTTTGACTTGTTTCTCCCCATAATCCTGTTTTCTTTGATTTGGACTCTGATTCAATTTGTTTCAATGTTTGAACTTCGTCATCGTCTTGATTCAAATTATCTCTTAATTTTACAATCCCATTGGATAATAAGTATTCAATTAAAGATTCAAAAATTGGACTTGAGATATCACCAAATTCTCTATTATTGACTTTATTTTCAACTGTAAATTTAATTTCTTTACCGATTAATAAATTTCTAAGATATTCTTTTGATTGAAAATCATCAATTGGTTTAATGTTTGATAAAGTTAATAATCTTTCTGGAGGTGGAAATTGGTTAGTTTTCGATGGAGCTAAGATTAAACTATCACCACTGAGAACATTTTTAACTCTTGCAACAAATGTAGAAACCATTGGAAAAGACTGTTGAATTTTGAAAAGTTTGAAAAATTAAGATCAAAATGCGGCGACAAATTCAAATTTAACCAGTCCAAATCAGGTAATGCCAAACAGAAAATTTTAAAAGGCTACGTGAAACAAATAAAGTTAGAATAAAATCAAGCTTAATGCTATAGAATTCTGGTATGTCATTGATAGACGATTAAAAATAATATTGCCAAATTTTCACAGATCTAAGAATTGGTCGATTCGAATTTCATCATATATCTGTTGGGCCCTCACGTTGAGTTTTAAATATCATAAATTGAATAGATGTAGAGATCGTATAAGTTTTATGGATATGTTGGTCAAACTTTTTTGTTATTAGTTGGCCGAAAAAAACTCTTGATTTATCTTTATCTAATCAATTTTCTATATGCCACCTTCATCATCCAGATCCACTGCTCAAAAGAGATTACTCAAAGAGTATCAACAATTATCCAAAGATAGTCCACCAGGAATATTAGCTGGACCAATATCAGAAGATAATTTATATAAATGGGAATGTCTTTTGGAAGGTCCAGTCGATACACCATATGAACATGGAATTTTTCCTGCAATTTTAACATTTCCTAAAGATTATCCACTCTCTCCGCCAAGTTTAAAATTCGATCCACCATTATTACATCCAAATATATATCAAGATGGAAATGTTTGTATATCGATTTTACACCCTCCTGGTGAAGATCCAAATCAATATGAACGACCAGAAGAAAGATGGTCACCAGTACAATCAATTGAAAAAATCTTATTAAGTGTAATTTCAATGCTTGCCGAACCAAATCCAGAAAGTGGTGCTAATATAGATGCGTGTAAATTATGGAGAGATAATAGAGATGAATATAACAATCAAATTAAAAATCATGTACAGAAATCATTAGGTTTATAATAAACAATTTTTTTTTCTATGAATCTCTTATCTAAAAAAATCGTTATAATTGGTGGTGGTATATCTGGATTGAAAGCTTTGGATACATTACTAAAGAACTCAATTGATTCAAGTGATATTCTATTATTAGAAGCTCAAGATCATTTAGGTGGGAGATTATATTCAACTGAACCTAATCAATCAAAATTGGGAATTCGATATGATTTAGGTGCTAGTTGGTTCCATGACTCATTAAATAATAAAGTCCTTAATGATCTAATATCAGAAAATATAATCGATATAAATTCAGATGTGTATTACGATGATAAAGATGTTTGTGTCTATTCATCCTCTGGATTTGTTGATATTGTTGAATTAAAATTGAATAGAGTGCTTGAAGATTTAGAAAAATTTATTGAATTATATTATCATGAAAATCTAGATGTTAAAGATGTGTCATTGAAAGAAATTACACTAAAATTTTTAACTAAATATGATAAATTTTTAAATAAAATACAAAAGGAATACATAGTTAGAATGATTAGATACATGGAATTATGGTTTGGTATATCGTGGGATGATATCAGTGGGAAATATTCAATTATGGATCATCAAGGTAGAAATTTATTAAATAAACAAACGTACTCACAAAACCTTTTAAAATTAATGATTTCAAAAATTCCACAAGAATCAGTGAGATTAAATGAGCCAGTCTTAAAAATACACAGAAACCATAAAGAAGGTAAACGTTGTTTAGTAGAAACAAATTCAAATTCAATTCAATGTGATTATTTAATAGTAACAGTCCCATTATCTAAATTACAAGATGATTCAATAAAATGGCAACCAGAGCTACCTGATCATATTTCCAAAGCAATTAAATCCATCCATTTTGGAGCACTAGGAAAAGTCGTATTTGAATTTGATTCAATATGGTGGGATAATTCTCAAGATAGGTTTCAAATCTTATCAGATGAAATCAACTCAAATGTTTCAAAGAAAATTGATTCAATGCCAGATCCATTTCAATATCCAATTTTCGCAGTTAATTTCTCAAGAGTGCATAATTTGAATAAAGGTAGTTTGGTATTATTAACTCAATTACCATTAACGGAATATATCGAATCAGCTTCACCTGATCAAATTTGGACTTATTATAAACCAATGTTGGAAAAGATTGCAATTAAACCTATAGAAGATCCTATAAATGTTATATCTACCAATTGGACTACAAATGAATATATAAAGGGGTCTTATAGTGCATTATATACTAATGATGATCCAAATGAATTAATTATTCAACTATCAGGAGATGATGAATTACCTTACAATGTTGGATTACATGAAAAATATATAAGATTTGCCGGTGAACATACTATAAGTGATGGAGCAGGTTGTGTTCATGGTGCTTACAATAGTGGTCTTAGAGAAGCTAACTATATTTTAAACGACTTAAAAAACACCGTTAATTGAACTAGAAGGTTATATAGTCAGATTGGTTAAGGTATACTAGGTTTTTAATTTTATAAATGAATATTCTAGAAGAGATTATTTTGCAATCGATTTTTCTCTGTTGCAAAAGCAAAAAAAAAAAATCATCACCATACAACTTTTTACTTATTATACCAAATTAAATTAGATCCACAATGTCATCCTCACAATTTGAAGCTGAAAAAGCTGATAACTTAGAAGAAATTGAAATGCAATTTGCAGTCAAGGCAGTTCAACAAGCAGAAACTTATTGGTCATTATTAGAGAAAATTCCAGGCTCAAAACTAAAATTAACAAAATATGATGATGATATTTATACACAATTATTAGAAGATTTTCCAGAATTTAAAGAAATAGAACAATGTAAGAGTATAAAAGAAGAAGAAATGAAAAATCCACAAGGTAAAACTAGATGGAGAGAATTTTGTGAAAAATTTAAAGATATTGAAGATTATAATTTTGGTACTTTATTAAGATTAAATTCAAATGATGAATATGGACAAGAATCAACAATGTTTGCTGTTAGAATTCAATTCTACGCTATTGAAATTGCCAGAAATAGACATGGATTAAATGATTGGATTTGCAAGAAAGAATAAACCAAATAATAAACATAACTTAATATATAAATCAATTAATAGAAGAAGTCTCTTATTTGTAATTTTTTTGTACTGATGGATCAAACGATCAATTCAACATATATTTTTTTTTTCTTTAATGATTTAAATTAAAATCAAACAGATAATACAATAATTACAACCTTATTTCAGTAATGCCTCCTTCACGATCTACAAATAATAACAATAACAATAATAACTCAAACACAAATTCATCTACTCAATGGCATAATAATAATAACAATTTGAACCAAAGTTCATATCAAGAGAATAATGAATCTATTTATACATTACCTGGTGTAATCAACTACTTAACTTCGGAATTCACAAATCTAGAAAGGTTCAAGATTGTAAATAATCTAGAAAAAAATGAAATGAAGTATAAAATATTACAATTAACAAGTGAAATTAAATCACTAAAACATATAAATGAAAAACAAAATACCAAAATTAAATTACTTGAATATGAAAATAAAAGATTGAAAAATGAAAAGGGTATTGAAAATGATAAAGAGATTGATATGTCCGAACAAATTGATCTGGATTTACCTGAAATTGATCTTAAAATGATAAAAAAATCAAAACAACAATTATCAAACTCAATGAAAGAAATTATCCAATTACTTAAACCACCTAATTCAAATTCAAATATCAATGAATTAAAATTAAATGATTACGATCAATTCAACAGTTTAATTAATAATGAAGATGAAGAATTCATATTTCAAAATCAAAATCAACATCAAAGTTTGAAAAGTTTAACAAATAATTCACCTAAGAAATTAAATGAAAAAGAATTGAGTAATACAAATTCATTAATCTCACAATTTTTCAACAGTAATACTAATAATAATAATTCACCAATTTTAAAACCATCAAATAATGATTCGAGTTTTGAATTTGATAATGATGAGGATGATGTTTTGGACCGATCCATAACTAATGAAAGTGATGCAACAACTGTCATTGTAGATGAACCGGAGCAACTCCAACAAGAAGTAGAACAAGAACAAGTAGAAATGGATGGAAAAGATGTAGAAGAAAAACTTGAAAAATTACAACTTCAAGATGAAGAAAAAGAATCAAAAGATGAACAAATTGAACCAGAATTGAAAAAAGCTGATAAATCAAAAGCAAAATCAAGATCTAAAGCAAAAGCAAAAGCAAAAAAAAAGGAATCAAAATCAATTTTGAACAAGAGTAATGAGATTGAAGATGACAATGACGACCATGAGAATAATGATAATTAGGATGTTCTATAAATTATAGCTTAAGAAACAATCCATCAATATAAATCTAATTAATATGTCTTATTATTCGCATCCATACATACATATATTAAATTCTAACTATGTGAATTTGAGAAGAGGTAAAAAAAATGTTTATCTATAATTTAATATAATGGCAGCACCAACAGCTATAAGGAAATCTCAAGATGATATAATAGATAATACAAATGAAATAGAGAGAAAGGATAATATACAACAACAAGATGATGAAGAAGAAGATATGTTAATCGATACTCATCATATACCATTAGATCAACCTATAAACTCACAATCACAAAATGAAGAAGTTTTACTAGATGAATCAGGTAAACCTAGATTTCTTCAACAATCAGAAACTAAAATGAAAGTTAAATTAGAATCTAGAAAAATTCCAGTACCACCACATAGAATGACTCCTTTAAAAAATGTATGGACTAAAATATATCCACCATTAGTTGATCATTTAAAATTACAAGTTAGAATGAATCTTAAAACTAAAACAGTTGAATTAAGAACAAATAAATATACAACTGATGTAGGAGCATTACAAAAAGGTGCAGATTTCATAAAAGCATTTACATTAGGTTTTGATATTGATGATGCAATTGCATTATTAAGATTAGATGATTTATATATAGAAACTTTTGAAATTAAAGATGTTAAAACATTACAAGGTGATCATTTAAGTAGAGCAATAGGTAGAATTGCTGGTAAAGATGGTAAAACAAAATTTGCAATTGAAAATGCAACTAGAACAAGAATTGTATTGGCAGATTCAAAAATTCATATATTGGGTGGTTTTACACATATAAGAATGGCAAGAGAAGCTGTTGTTTCATTAATTTTGGGTTCTCCTCCAGGTAAAGTTTATGGTAATTTAAGAACAGTTGCAAGTAGAATGAAAGAAAGATATTAATCTATATTAAATCAGTTTCTAAATCATCTATAAATTCAGTATTTTGTGCTTTCGAAGGTAATAAATTCTCTAGATCCAAATCTAATCTCATAGCATAAGCATCTTCACCATCTTGATAATAAGATTTTTCAATTGATTCAACTTTAAATTGTAATGAATCTCTATATAAATGTAATGCAGCTCTATTTGATTTTCTAACGTGTAAACTAACATATTTTGCATTAAACAGTTCACACATTGCATATAAAGATTGTCTCATTAATTTCTCAGCTAATCCTTGTCTACGATATGTTCTCATAACTGATAAAGAAGTTATATGACCATGAGGAATTTTATCTTTTGCATCTGGATCATCTTCCATTTTCCCCAATACATAACCAATGATTTTTTCACCTTTATTTATATATGCCACATCACCTTTTGGATCTTGATTATTTGTATCTATATAATCTATTTCTTGATCATTTATATCAACTAATTCATCAAATGTTGTTGCAACAAATGAAGCTTGAGGCCATGATAAAATATGATACATATAATATTTTAATTGATAGTTCTCTGGTAGATTATGCAAGTTAGCATTCTGCATTGCTTGTATATCATGTATAGTAGCTTGACGTATTGTAATACCCATGGTGACTGAAATCAACAAAAAAAGAGTGAAAAAAAAAATAATAATTCAAGATCTTCTTATATTCTCTCTATAAATTATATTTTCATGAAATTTAATTAAAAATATAGTTCTTAATGGATTAGAATCAGTTGGTGAAGTATGAGCAGTCACATTACAATTGAATCCGCTTATATCTAATGCACCTTCAATTATTCCTGCAACAAATGCACAACAATTTAAATCACCATAATCTTTTGGTATACTTATAAATTTATTTAAAATTGGTAAATTATCAATAATCATATATTCATCATTATTATTTTGAGATTTTTCTAATTCATTTGCATTCTTACCAAATATATGTTTCCAAAATGGTCCTATTATAAATTGTAAAATATCAATTATTTTATTATCTCTTTTTAAATTTTTGAATCCATCTTTTAATTTAATCATTTCTATTAATTTATAACCAATTTTATATCCTAATCCATTTAATCTATTTTCTAAATCATTTATATTTTTAGATAATTTGAATTGCCATTGAATTATCTCGGAGAATAAATATAATAAACTATTTAAGTTAATTTCATTTTGTTTTTTATTAATTAAATGTAATTTTTCATATATTGGTATTGTTGATGTTGATAATATGATTGATTTTTTGGATAAAAGGATGTTTGAAGTCTCCAGTGTAATTGTGTTGGATTGTGTACCTACTGAAGGGTTATACCCAAATCCATTTTTGGAAGTATCATTGATTGTTAATTTGGAGAAAGTTGTTGATGGTAGTATTATATTGTTATCTGACATTGAATATTTTTTTTCTCATTCTCAATTGTTAATCATATAATCAAAAGTATATGATCTAAATTTTATAATTTTCATAAAAAAAATCATTCTAATAATTTAAAGTCATGAAATATGATAAACTGAGTATGTTTTTATATATTAGTACCTTTCAATTGATAACCGATAGTATAGTTTATCCAAAGGTTGATTTATTAGTTTTTTTGCAGCATTATTAACAGACGTTTAGATAACAAGGAAAGAAATGAATTAAATTTGATATTTAAACCCAAAAATCATAATCAATTGAATGACTCTTGTAACTTTGCAGAGACTTCAACTCCTATCAATCAAAATACAAAACGACAAAAGAAGAGACTTAAAACTTCATTACAGCATATTCATGAAGATAAAGAAAATCAATTTCCTAAATCAAAAACAGGTGCAAAAAAGATAGACTCAAACAAAAGTCTAAATGCAATACGAAATCCGTTGTCTAATAAGAAAAATCCTTATATTAGTAGAGGTACAAGTGTGATTCAATATGATAAAATTACACCACCGGTATATTACTCAACTCCAACAAAACAAAATAATGATCTAAATTATGGTTTGGTTCAAGATTCTTTAACTAAAGCAAGCGAATTACAACACGGTATAACAGATCTGTCAATTGTAAATAATAATGAAGTAGAAAAAAATCAATCTAGTAATGTAATCAGTTCATCTAATCACATTCACTCAGAGTTTGATCAATCTCAAGACCTTGGTATCACAAGTTATAATAAAGACCAAGCAGATACAAATCAAATCTTGAGTCCCGTCATTTCAGATGATGTATTGTTGCAAAAAAATAGTAAAAAGGTAGCATCAACAACAAGATATCAAACTTTGAATGGTAAAAATTCATTTTCTGCAGCGGAGAACCATCAAATCAAACATCTTAAACCTAATTACTCAATTGATTCTAGAATTGCTAAAGAAATTTTATTATCGGCAATACGTTTAGTTGAATTAAATGAAAAACAAAACAATAACAAGGAACAAATTGAATTTACACCTCTACAAAATACGCAAGCAGGATCTTTACCAATTGATAATCAATTTAAACTGAATGATAATAAAATACATGAGACGTTTTCTAATGGAGTAGATTATGAAAAAGTTTATAATTTGGAAAATGCTAGTTTTTTACCAATAAAGTCAAATAATAGACTTTTCAAAAAAAACAATGACATTAATGATAAAAATACAATTAATAGTGTTGCTTTAAACGAAATGGATTATGAAAAAATTTATAATTTGGAAAATACACTTTTTCCACCAATAAATTCGAACGATAGTTTAGTTGAGAATCAGAGTTTGAATTGTCAAAATGAGGTAAACAATGAAGAGGCAAATTTGAAGCTTTCCACTCTCAAAAGAAATGAAATAGAATCAAAACTTCAAAACGAAGTTAATAGAATTGAAGGAGATATTGAGAATCGCTTTAAAGTTTCTTTAAATCAAGGTACAAACAAATCAATTGAAGGAATAAACGATAGACTGGAAGAAAAATTAAACAACCGCAATGAAAATGCATCAAAAATTGAATCTCAAAAAGAAACTACTACTTTTGAAATCCAAACTAAGGAAAATAAATTTAGATCATTTATATCAAATCAAGATATGACAATAAATAAAGATAAAACCGGAATTGAAATTGAGGAATTTATTGAAATAGATTTGAATCATCATAAAGAACTAAGCAAAAAAGTAAATCAAGTTCATAGCCTTGCTAAAGATAATATATCTCACCAGTTTTCAAGTTCTTTAGATGATAATAATACATTAAAAGGTCAAATATCAATTGCAGAGCATGTTGAAATTCCATTAGACGATATTGAATCTGAGATTAGTTTTGATAATAAATCAATTGATGAAGATCAATCAATTATTAGAACACATAAAATTAGACACCGTCAAATTGAAATATCTTCAGATGATGATGAAACTCAATCTAATAAACTGATCACAATTATTGAAATGGGCAATCTGTCAAAGAAAAAATCACTTGGATATCAACTACCTAAAAACCATAACATCAACAGGCATTATAATTTTATGAATTCATCAGATGAAGATGTTATTTTGATCGGGTCCGAAGCAACAGTTTAATTCCGGACAATTTCCAACAATAATCATTGAAGATAAATTATGAGAATGGGTCAACTTTAAAATGCTATTATTCTTCATTCGTTTTAGAAATGTTACTTCCGATCATGAATTATATAAAACAAGTGTAAAATCAATTAGATCAAATATTAGAAAATGTCCTTCAAAGGTAAAATAAGTTTAAGGCAAATCTTTATTCTATAAAAATCCACTTATAAAGAATTTGATATTAAAATATAATTCAATATATAGTTTTGTTATTACATGAAATCATCATCATCTAAATCATCAAATCCATCATCCATATCATCAAAAGCATCCTTTTTAAATCCACCAACATTTGGTTTTGCAGCAGGTTTAGCTTTCTTTTTACCAGCACCACCAGTAGCAGTACCACCAGCTTTTTTCAATCTATTCATTCTTTCTTGTTTTTCTTTATCTTTTATAACTACATTTAAAGTACTTATAACTTTTCTTAAATTTTCAACAGATAAAGGTTGAGATAAATCTCTAATTAAATCAATAGCTAAAGAACTTGCATATAACAAAGAACTATCTTCATTTAATTGTGTTAAACTTGAACCTAAAGTTTTTCTTAATCTTTCATATTCTTGTTTATTTGTTGGTTGAAATAATGGATGTTCTTCCAATGGAGTATCAATAGTTAAAGGAGCTCTTCTTGGAGCAGAATCTTTTTTAGCATTTGCTACTCTTTCTCTTGGATGTTGATTTATATCAAAATCATCATCTTGTGCATCTTCAGCAACTCCCAAACCACCAAATAAATCAGCAGCATTATTTAAATCTGCATTTAATTCGGCTTTTTTCAATAATTCCTTCTTTGATAAATCATCCAATTGATCAAATTCGTCCATCTTTTCTTGTTTTTTCTTTTTAGATTCTTCTTGGGATTTTTTCAATTGTAATTTTTTAGCTTCTTCTTCTTGTTTGATTTTTTTCAATTTTAAAGCTTCTTCTTCTGGATCAACATCCCATGAATCTAATACTGGGTCATCATCTTCTTCATCTTCCCAAGATGCTGCATTTTTGTTATTTGTAGGTATATCGAAATCTTCATCGTCCCAAGCCATTTTAGAAATGTTAATAAATTTATTTTTCTCTTTGCTCAAAATTTTAAAAATTATCTAGATTATATGCAGAATAGACGTTATGATAATTAATGAAAAGATAACAAAATGGATAGAAAAGAAAGATATTAAATTACATCCTGGTTTATCAATTGAGAAAAGTCAATTAGGAGGTATTGGGTTATTTTTTGATCCAAATCGTTCTCCAAATAGATCAGAATCAAAGATTGAATTGATTCGAATACCCAAAAAATCAACTTTTAACATCAATACTTTATTGGAAATCTTACAAACTTATAAATCAAAGGATCAAAAATTGGAGTCAAATATCATTGTTGATGTGTTAACATTACTTCAACCAAGTAATGAAACTCATATACTCATTTGTTATTTCATCGCATTTAAATTTATTCAACTTCATAAGAACCTTGATATGTCATTAATTGATGAAACATACTTAGATATCCTATCTACTACAAACACGATCTCATATTTTTCAACAAATCTTGAATCTCATGATACTTGGATTATCGAATATGAACAAATTTCAATTCAGATTCATCAAGAATGGGAATCATTGAATACTTTCATGGTTGAAAAATATAAAATTCCAATTGAGTTTAACAAATATTATCAAATTTATAATGCTGTTAGGTCTAGAATACTTGAAATACCTCAACAAGTAGATGAAGATGATTATTCAATTGATATTTCATTAGTTCCAGTTTTAGATTTTGTCAACCATGATCATGAGAATAATGCCTATTTTGACATTGATAAATCTACCAATGAGATTATATTAAAATTGAATCAACCACTAGATAATAAATCCGAGATAACAATTAGTTATTATCCCCAAGATGAGTTGATATATTTTTATAAAAATTATGGATTTAAACCAAATACAAATTCATATCAAATATTAAAAATAGATATTAGGGAATGTTTAGAAAATCGACTTATTTTATGTAAATGGCTTCATATTTTTCCTGAAATACAAATCATATTCAACAAGACGGATGTTTATATAAATACATTCAATCTTGGTCTACTATTTGAAGAAATCGAGTATAACCCCAATTGGCATTTGAATTTGATTGAAAATTTAAAAATAGATCATGAACCTGAGATTGATGAGGAAGAGGTGATTAATGTTTTCAAATATCAAGAATCAGAGATGGATTATATCAATGGTGTAAATCCACTTGGAGTTAGATTTAAAGATTCAAAAGAAGTATTGACTGATTCGACTCAGTTGAAACAAAATGATAAATTGGCAATTGAATTTATTGTATCTTATTTTAAATCACAATTGAAGCTTGAGAAGGGAGTAATGAATAATGATAGTTCAAGTTTTGGTGAAATGATTAATGAGTATTATTCTTTAAAAAAATCATTATTCAAGAAGATTATCGAAAATTATGAGAAAGGAATTGAGTTAAACTTACCTCAAAAGTTGAAAGATTCAATTGATTCTGGATCATTTAGATCTACACCTAAAGAATTAGAGTTTGATTGATAGGTATTGAGTGGTGAGATCATTTTTGAGTTTATATATAGACCATACTAACGGCTTTTAAATAAAGTTCATCTAATAATATTTTGACACATTGGCACGTGCAATTTTCCTCCTCTTTTTGCAGCAATATTGAAAGAAAAAAAGGATTTAAGTCAGTATATCGATTAGTATTACTTTCTTCTATTAAATGAATTGTGGTCAACTACCTATAAACCAATTGATCATCAAATTCATTCATTATGCAATGTAATAATTTATTAATAATGTAATGCAATTTACTTTTCTCATGAATTACAAAGCAATGGAAAAAAAGAACAAATTAATTTGTTTCTTTCTTACTAATTAAAAATAACCCATTTCACACTACCCCCTCCAATAGTTTGTGTGGATTTTGATATCATTTGATTTCACTATATAAATAAATCAAATTCCCTCTTTCTAGCGATTTGATAATTTTTTTACAAATCAATTTCAATTTAATTTACATTAACTTTCATATTAATAATGGTTCAAGCAGTTTCATCACAATCAGAATTCGAAGAAGCTTTAAAATTCGATGGTTTAGTAGTTGTTGATTTTTTTGCTACTTGGTGTGGTCCATGTAAAATGATTGCACCATTATTAGAAAAATTCTCAAAAGAATATACTCAAGTTAAATTTTTAAAAGTTGATGTTGATGAAGTTGGTGAAGTTGCTCAAAAATATGAAATAAGTTCAATGCCAACTTTCTTATTATTTAAAAATGGTGAAGTTATTCAAAAAGTTATTGGTGCAAATCCTTCAGCTATTAAATCAGCAATTGCTTCAAATGCTTAATTTTAATAAATCTATGTGTAACATTAAATAAATGATAATATCAATGAATGAATTGTAATGAGTCTATTGTTATCTCAAGTTTCTCTTGTAAAAAGATTTCGAATTTTCAATTAGATTGTAATCGAAATCAGATCCTATAGAGTTTATTAGAAATTCATACAAATTATTCAATCATTTAAGAGTTTAATTTTGACCCCAGTAAACCGCATTATTCATTAAATATTTCCTAACTATTCTATTTTATTTTTAAATTCCGAAACAATATCAAGATTTATAAATTTAGCAAACACTGATAATTTATTAATATTATGATAAAAGATTAATAAAGTATTATAAATTAAATAATATTGTTTTGGATTTTGAATTAAATTCATTCTTTGTTTTCTATAATAATTTGTTAAATCAAAAATTGGATCAGTTGAAAAAGTATCAATTTCTTTAGATGTTTTAATTTTATTAATAATTGAATCTAAAACACAAAATGTTCCTGTTCTTCCACATCCCGCAGAACAATGTACCAAACAAACATCATTAGTTAAATATTGTTTCAATTGAATGATTTCAAGTAGCAAATTAGGATTGTTTATACATTCCATATCCAACCATGAACATATTTGTATTTGAAATACAAATGATATCTTGGATCCATCATTTTTATCAATTTTGAGTATTCTAAAATGCATTTCATCAAATGATATTTCTCTATAGATTGATATATTATATTTATCATTCAAAGAATAATAAGTTTTATTGTTCTCCCAGAATGGACTACATTTATTCAATCCATTTTCAACTGAATCAGTTAAACTAATTATTACCTTTACATTTTGATTATCAATCATTTTGAAAAAATCACCAATGGTATTTAATAATGGTGCTTGACTTGCAATATATGAAGTATTATATTTTGGATTTGATATATAACTTGCATTTATATAATTATCAAAACAATCCAAATCTTTACAATTATGATTCAAATTTATTCTTGAATGATTGAAAATAAAAATATCTTTATATCTATTTTTAGAACCAAATTCTATTCCATTATTGATTTGAGGTATATCTTCTTGTTCTTGAGTTTGAATATGATTTAATGCTTTTGTTAATCGATTTCTTTCCAATTTTTCAAGATTATAAAAATCCAAGGTAATTTTATTCATTGTTAATGAGTTTGTATTTTGATCAATTATAGATTGTTTTAACCAGTTTGGTATATAATTTGATTTGAATAATTGATAATTGACTAAATTATTTTGTTGTAAATAATCCAATTCATCTAATAATTCATCAGTTTTAAATTTAAAATGACATTGTGATTGAGATTGTTGAGTTGAAGATGATGATATTGATGAAAATGATGAATCTAATTTAGGTGGTAATTGAAATTGTGTATTTAAAATCGGTGTTGAGCTCAGGTTAAATGAATAAGGTAATGAAGATGATGGTGATGAATAATTTAATGATTTTGTTGAAGATAAACAAATTGAAGGTGTCATTGAAATTGATGGTGATTTATTTTCAGATTCATTTGATGATGGAACTATAATTGGTGGTAATAAATTTGAATTGGAATTTAAATCTGTATTTTCTTTAGCTTTTGTTGAAAATAAATTCGAATAATTTAATTGGAATTCATTCAAAGAACCTTTGATTAAAATAATATTTGAATTTATATTTCCTGATGATATAATCTTCTTTAAATAATGATACAAATTTAAACTATTTTGAAAGACATCATAAATAATTAAATTACTTTCCAAAGTATGATTTTCTAAAAATGATTTGAATTTAAATTGTTCAAAATCAGGTAATGAATTTATAGATTTTAATAGTGAAAAGTTTGGTCTTTTTAACAAAGTCGAAGGTAGACAAATATTTAAACTTTGATTCATATGAAATTTAACATATTCAGCAAATGGTCTAATATCAATTATTAAATTATCTTTACTATTGTTCAAAATTGATGAAATTTGTTCAAATTCAACATACTTTATATTCAGACTTAAATTCTCAATTTGTGATTGATAATCAACTACAGGTATCAGATTTATTCTTTTTGATTGCTCTAATTTGATATTTTGATTCATGGATGAGAAATCAATAAATGATGATGATGTGGTACCATTAAATAAATTGATATTTGGTAGTGTCATTTGTTTCTTTAAAGTAGGTAATGAGTGTAATGAGCCTATAGAAGGTCTATGATTATGTGATGAGGTTTGTGATGGAATTTGTTGTTGTTCTGTTAATATTTCATCATCTACTAAAGTATCCATTGATGTAAAAGATTTAGGTAATGATGATTGTAAAACATTCTTTGTAGAATCGCTACAAACAGTTGAGTCAGAAGTATTTGACACTGAAATATGATGTGATTTATATAATTTTCTTTCAATAGACTGAGGTGGTTGAGAATTTGGTGATGAAGGTGGTAATTGTGAAGGATGATTAGTTATAAAATAATCTATACTAGAGTCATTAGTAGTCGGATTTGCAGATGATAGATTTGGAAATTTGTATTGTTGTTGATCTAGGTTTTGATTAGATTCCATGGTATTATTTAATGATGATATATTTGACATTTGGATATTAATTTTTATTGAAAGGTTATACCCTTGTAAAATGGTAAATCAAGGTAAGTTGATGATGATACTGTGCGAGGTTGGTCTTATCAGACGAATAGATTGGATTTTGAATAGATATGGATGGTGAATAGGTGATGGTTGATAGTCAAATGTGATATGAAAAAGAGAGATATTATTTTGTAAGAAAAGAAATAAAAAAAAAAATTAGGCTGCACCAGAAAATGACGTAACTATTTAGTTTGATCGGCATTCACTTTCAACTGTAATAATTTGACACAAACTTATTACTTAGACAATTTTTTATGTGGAGATGAATGACCGATATTATACATGACATTTGCCACTGAGAATGTGTTATCATTCAAACAGTTGGTTAACACATGAAGATGAGAATGTAAGTTGTTTCTATAAATAAATATTGGCTTATACTTCGTCAGTTAATTATGATGTAACTATTTTTTAGTTTTGATTCTAAAACGTAAGTCTAGATTCTTTTTTCTCTTTGTATTTTTTTTTCTTTTGCTGTTGCTAAATTAAGAAATTGGCCTCGGGCTTACAACGATGTGGCACTGTTTCACCAATAAACAATCAATGATTACTCGATCAAATTATAATCGATTAAGCTAAAATATGAAACAGTTCTTGAAAGAATCTTTTCGCTTAAAACATGATTTTTTTACACATTTTGATCACACTCAAAAGCTTCATACATTTCAATTGTTAGTCATGGCTAATACAGTGCGGTTATCTGTTGTTTATTTGTATGTTTTTCTCTCTTTTAATTTCAGTTTAACCAAGACGTGTCTCGTTTTTTTCCGAATACAAGCAAGCTAAACCTCGTCCGTTTTAACTCCGGGGTCACAAATTAGCTTATGAATCTACATTTGTTCAGTAATTTCGATTTTCAAAGTAATAAAATTGCAATATAATTAGCTTTCATCTTATCCGTAAAGTAATTCGAAAGGGTCGTATAATTTCGTATAAGTAAAAGAAATTATCCAGCACAAAGATGCAACGCGGTTAAGTATTACAAGTTTAATTTCAAACACAAAAACAATTCAATTTAATCTACTCTATACAATTCAGGTTTTGGTGGTGGCAAGTAATCTGGATAATTAGGACAGATATCTTTGAAATAGTCAAACTGAAGGTCTTTATCAGAAACATATTTAATTCGTTCAAATTTATGTCTCTTTACAAGTACAATAATCATTCCACCAGTTTTTAAATCAATTTTTTCATAATTTATAACGTGCAATATTGAATTGATCAAACCTAAATGACTAACTAAACTGATAACTTTATCTTTCTTTTTAGTTTCATTGAAAATTTCATTCAATACTCTTGCAGCTCTTAAATGTCTCATTTTTTTATTTTCTTTACGATAACTTCTCCATAATAAATCTTCATATGTAAAACTAGATTCAAAAGAAACATTTGGAAACTCATTTTGAATTATTGATAAATCTTGTCGCTTAGAGGATGTATTAATTCCAATTGTTTCTCTTAATTTTTCTTTGACAACTGGTTCTCGTTTTCCATCATTCCATGTCAATTGCCACGTTTGAATAGCACGAAATAACGGACTAATAAAAAATTTATCAGGTTTCAAAACATTAAAATCTTTATTCTCATTCATTCTATCTCTCAATTCAATCACTTCATTAATACCTTGATTAGTTAATTTTGCATCAAATAAACCATTCTCTGTTTCTAAAGTCTGATAATAACATTTATAATCTTCTTCGGAATAACCTTTTCTTTTATTGACAACATTATTCTTAGCTTGTCCGTGTCTTTGAATTATAAATAATTTGACATTAGCAGTCAAGTATGGTAGTATGTCATCCCATGTATATTGACTTTTTAATCCAAAATTCTCATCCTCATTAAAAGGTGTAATTTTACTATATTTAAAAAATTTCGTACTAGATGAAAATTTAGGTAAAAAAGTGAATGAAAAAACGATTGAAATGAGATATAAAAAAAGAAGCATTATTGAATTTGTTGTTTATAAGTGAATCTTGTATATATATATCTTCAGTAGAGAGGAAATTACAAGTAAAGAATGGTTGCAAATTTGAAATCTTGGCAAATTCAAGTTCTTATTAGGAGAAATACGAGTTTAATATTTATCGTAACATGCAGAGTTTAAATTTGATAATTTTGATATGAATTTGTATTCTATTAAATAAATAAGTTTAAACTAAATTTAAAATTAATAATAAATAATTCCAATTACTCAAATGAATCATCTGTTATTGATTTGTATTTGTATAAGTTGGTTGTGTAAATGATGAAACACCTGAGATTGTACTTGGAGGATTTGGGCAAATATCTTTAAATGTTTTATCAGGTTTATCTAAATCATAATCATCAGTTTTATGTGGTTTTTGATGTATTATAACTGGTAAGATTTTCCCATTATCAATTGGATATGATCTATGTCCAACAACATCAAGTATAGAACCAATTAAACCTGAATGTGAAACTAAACTAATAATTTTTTCATCTTTATTTTCATCAAATATTTGATTGATTAAATATGCAGCACGATACTTTCTATGTTGACTAGTTTCTCTATATTTATCTGACCATAAATCATCAGAATCAGAAAAATTTGCTTCAAATGTGAAAATTGGATAATTTTTTTCAATATATGATTTCGGATGTCTTTGAGATTCAGTTTGAATTCCATAAGTTTCCCTTGCAAATTCTTTAATTTCTGGTGAATCATGTTTTAAATTTCCCCAAGTATAATTCCAAGTTTGTAATGTTCTTCTAAGAGGACTTGAAATCCATTTAGTTGGCCATGGTAAATCTTTTGTATTTTTAATTTGATTCAGTAAATCAATTGATTGATTTATACCTTTTGGTGTCAATTCTGCATCTGCCCAAACTATCCCTTTATCTCCAGTTTGTTCTTGCCAATAACAATCCCAATCAATTTGTGAAATTCCCAAATCTTGTTGAGCAACTTGATGCCAACCTTCTGAATGACGTTGAATATAGAATAATTTATGTGAATCGTCAAGTTGATTAATTACATCTTGCCATGTGTATTTATCTTCAAGACCAAAATTGATGGAATCATTCACTTGTGAAATAGGTATATTTGAATCACTTTGAGCAAAATATTGATCAGAACTTGTTAATTTTGGTAAAGTGATGGAATCTTTAGCAAGTACAATTTGTGTTAAGACAATTGAAATAATTGAAAATACCTGAATCATTATTAAAAATTTGATATTTGATAGTATCAATAGAAAAGATTTGGTCTATATATATGATAATGTAAGATTCTGTTTATCCACGTTTCTTTTGTTGGTCAGTGCAACCCTTTAAATATCTTATTGTTTCCACAATTTTGAAATTTTACAACGTAATATATTTCACACGTTGTTGTATGGTTTGAAAATGAAAATGTTAGACAATAGAAAATAGAATTAGTGCTATTTATATATTATTTTCATTGAATCTTTCTCATAACCTGTATAGTTGAAATTACCATGAGCACCAACTATTAAAATTGACTCTACAAGAAATGAGAATCAAAGTAGTATTCCGAGAAGTTTAATCTATTTTAATGTTTCAAAAACGTTTAATTACATAAATTGGTTCATTTCGTCTTTTCAAACTAATCAAAAATAAGATATGAACACAATCCATTTCTGAACAGTCTGAAAAATGAAAATGACAAAGTAATCAAAATAATTTGAACGATTAAGTTTCAAATTACTTCTGAGGTATTTATGTCATTTGAAGTAATAAACAATTAGATTATTTGGAATAATTCTTTTGCTCATTTAAGTAACAAATCGATGTTGCCATAATTTTTTGAAAACCAATAAATTTGGCCTCGATTAAATATTTTAAACGAATGGGTCCGATAAATATAAGAACTCTCCAAATTATGATGGTATAAGTCAATTAAAGTCAGCAAAATTAATTGGAACATTGAAATGAATGTACAGACTCAATCAGTCGAACTTGACCACCTCAATTTTATTTTTTTCTACATGTCAAAGATTTATAATGATTCATTCATATATTGTAATCCAACTACATCTACAATTGAATCAGATCCAATTAATATAGACTACAATTTTATTTTTTCAATCTCAAATTGTTTCTTTTGTCCCCTTTGTCAATCACCTAAATCAAAATATCAAACTAGATCTCAAACTATACAAAAATTCTGTTCAAATTGTTTAAATGATTATTCAAATAAAGATCTTAATCGATGTAATAAAAATTGTCTAACCTGTCCAGAATGTGACTCAAACTTATCAATCAAAATGAATAATCATCTGGATGGAAAATCATTCGACTTTAATTGTCAATATTGTACTTATAAATACACAACTAATATAATTAAAAAACCTAAATCATTAAATGCAATAATCCAAGATGAGATTAAACTACCCTTTTTTCAACTACCTCAAGAATCAGATTCTTTGTCCGATCAAATGAGACAGAATCTAAAATTAAGTAAATTAGATCAAATTCCTGATGATCATAAGCATGAGTCTAACTTGAAGTATCCAATGGGAAAATTATTGACTTTAAAGAAATCATATACATGTATGAATTGTAATCATTTACTACTTAATCCAACAATTCTACAACCTACACTTAATAAATTTTCAGTCAAGTTTAATGCAATTGATTATATTCCAAATGTCTCAATTACAAAATTAACCACAAAAGTTTACTTATTGCACTTTATAAACCCCCTTGATGTCAATATGAATATAAAAATAACAACCATAAAGCGATTTATATTTCCAAAATTCGAATTTGAAATTGGATCAAATGAGAAATCCACTAGTGTGAAAAGTATCCCAAGTGCTTATCTAAATATAGATAATCCTATTTCGAGATCCGAGTTGATTTTAAGAAAAGGTGATAAAATGTATGAAAAATTTGATTCGGGTGAAATTGAAGATAATTTAGATAAATGTATTGAATCAGGGTTAAATTGGGTTTCAATTCCCATTTTGATTAGAGAGTTAGATGAAGAGGAAGTTAAAGAAGGTCTTGTTGAAAGTGATAGTGTTGAATTTATACCAATTTATATAAATATTAAAACTAAGATTATTCCAAAGTCACTAGAGAATATAAATATTAAAGAATTCAATGTGAATTATTGGACTGTTATCAAAGTACCTAAATAAGCTGAGGTGTTTCTTATTAATATCTGCTTGATTTTGATAATCACAGAAATCAGTTGAAGCTCCATTGCGCTTGAAACTTGTTTTATCAATTATGATCATTAACCTAATTATGTAATCAAATTTAAAAGTCTAATACCAAAATTCCTACAATTTTATTTAAATGTCTTGAATCCAATTCTATTTTATTTGGTTTATCTTCTTGTGTAGGCACTTCTACTTCTTCTTCATCGAGTAAATCATTATTCAAATCATTCTCATCGACTGTTTCACCAATTGGATACTGTTTCTGTAGTTGTTGATTATTTAATAAAATAGATGTTGGTTGTTTTGAATCATCAACTTCGATTTGTCTTATATCATTTGACCTTATTATAGCTTCATTTATAAACAATTTTATATATTCAGCAGATGATTCTAATGCACTTAACGTTATTCTTGTATCTTCTTGTTTGAATGAGATTTCTTTAAATATTCTTGCAATTGTTTCAATAGGAATTGAATTTGACATTCTCGTTTTTTTTTTAATTAATCATGTCATTTGATAATTTAAACGAATTAAAAGATCTTCATCATGAATCAGAAGATGATCAAAATGAAGCGATTATATCCAAGTTGAATCAACTATCACCTCAAGAGTTAAAAGATTTAGTCTCGAGTCAAATTGATTTAGAAATTCGATTGAAACATCATGAATTAAATATGAATGAAGAAGAATTGAATAAAATGAAATCACAATTACTTATTCTTGAGAAATTTCTTGAAATACCAATACAGAAGGATGAAATAAATGAAACTACAATGAAGTATTTTAATATATTAAATCAAAATATTCAAGCTACATATAATAATTTCAAACAAATTCCAGAACAATCATCAATAGAATCAACATTGCCACCGATACCAAGTAAGAACGAAGAAACTGGAGAAACCCCTTTATCTGTTGGGTATAGGACCAGGTCTACTACATCATCATTAAGACCTTCAATTACTTCTTCAACTCAAGGTATGAAAAGTGTGAATCTTGGTTGTTTATATAGAAGAACTGATGGTGTTGTTGTTAGATTAAAATGTCCAACATGTAACCGTACAAATTTCTCATCAGCTCAAGGATTCTTAAATCATAATCGAATAGCTCATCAAATTGAATATTCATCACAAGATAATGCAGCTTTAAAATGTGGTGAAATCTTACCTGAAATTAAACAAGATCCTTCTGGTCTAAATTCTTTAAAGATTCTAAATGAATCAAAATTAGATCCAAATAGGAATTTAAATACAAATAATGTAATCAGTGAAGAATATCCAATTGAAACAAAACAATCGGAATCAGAACAAAAACCGCATGAAGTTTCTTATGAATTGTATAAGAAACTATCCAAAGATACAAAGATGTCAAAAGAAGAATATGAGAATTTCATAAAAGAAACCATTGAACCTATTAATAATTCACATTTATTTGAAGATGAAGAAGAAAATGAAATTGAAAATGAAAGTGAGATAAGTAGACAACCAAGTATAGTTTCATTACCAAATTTAAAAAGAAGAATTAGTCGTGGTGGTATTAATATACCCCACGATCCAAAAAAGAAGAAACCATAAGGAAATACGTAACCGAGCTGGTATTGGTTACAATTATATATTTTTTGTGTGTAATATATTTTTCAATCTTATTTTTTTTTTGCATCTATCACATCTCAAATTTTTTCAAACAATGTCTTCTGGACCAATAATTGTATCTAAATTTGATTCCACGAATACATATCTAGCCACGGTAGTACTTGCATTAGATACGCATCAAATTAAAGTACAATCAACACAACTATCTTCAAAATCATCACTAAATACATCTTTTAATTTAGATAAATCACAAAGAGTCAATAATATAACATGGATTCAAATTAATGAATTAAATTTATTATGTGTTTGTTTAACAAAAGGTTCTATATTGATTTATTCTCCATTACAAAATGAAATTCTTTATGAGTTAGATTCAAATGAAAATATATCAATATTAGATTTTCATTATTCAAAATATACAAAATCAGGTTGGAGTTGTGATTTAGAAGGTAATATAAATGAATGGAATTTAATTTCATATAAAAAAATATCATCATTTAAAATATCAAATTTATTAGAAAATATTGAAACTATAAATCGAATTGAATCAATTCAATATCAATCAAAAAATTATTTATTACTCGGTGCAAATTCAATTTATCTATATGACTTAAATGATAAACAAATTATAAAAACATTTCCTGGTCATATTCAACCTATAAATTCATTAATACCGATTAAAAATGATTGTTTCTTATCAACGGCTAAAAATGATCGATTTATAAATTTATATCAAATAGATTCAATTAAAACAAAATCTATCTTTGTTGCTTCATCAAATATCCAAAATATAAATTTTTTTGAATCTCAAAATAATTCAATTATAGTGATTATAAATGAATTTGGAAATTTAGAAATATTTAATAATCCATTAATAAATGAATCATCTACTCCATTAAAGAAAAAAAAGAAAAATGTTATATCAAAATCATTTAATTCAAATATAAAATTATCAAGACCTGAAACACAGATCAAAAATCCATCAGATTCAAATTTAACAATAAATTCAATTTCAATTGATGAAAATAAGATTTTTTATACATGGTTAGAAAATTCAATTTCTTATATAGATTCAATATTTTGGATTGAAAAAGATGAATTTTTATTAACTAATGATAAAATTATTTATAAATCTAAACCAGATTTAAAATCAAATACAAATTTATTTAATGGTCATGATATAGCATCAGCAAAATTATATAATGAAGGTCATACAATAGTCAGTGATGGAACAAATTTATCAAATTTAGAAGATGAAGATGAAGAAACATTGGCTGAAAAATTAGATAAATTAATTATGACCAAACAACAACAATCTAAAAAGAAAACAGATTTAAAATCTGGTGTATCATTAACAATTATATTATCCCAATCATTAAAAAATAATGATTCTGCATTATTAGAAACAGTTTTAATCAATCGTGACTCAAATATTATTTCAAATACTATATCAAGATTAGATCCATATTTATCAATTATTTTATTAGATAAATTATCAGAAAAATTATATAGAAATTGGGCAAAATTTGATCAATTAATATATTGGATAAAATGGATTTTGATAATTCATGGTTCAATTATAAAATCATTACCAAATTTGAATATTAAATTAATTAATTTATATTCTTTATTGTATAAAAAATCAGAAACTTTACCAAAATTATATGAATTAGAAAATAGATTAGAACTATTATATCAACAAATTAATCTTAAAAATGAATTGAGAACTGATTTCGAACAAGTTGAAGAAATTGATGAATCAATAGAATATATTGAAGAAATCGATGATGCTGAATTTATAGACTCATCTGATGAGGAAATATATTAAAGTTTTGACTCTTTTGATAGTCAGTAATTAACAACAGCTCTTATACAATCACCTTTATGCATATCTTCAAAAGCAATATTAATATCATCTAATTTATGTCTATGAGTAATAAATTCTTCAACTTTTAATTTTCCATTCATATAATCATCAACTATACCTGGTAATTGAGATCTACCTTTTACACCACCATATGCAGCACCTTTCCAAACTCTACCAGTAACTAATTGAAATGGTCTTGTTGAAATTTCTTTACCAGCAGCTGCAACACCAATAATAATGGATTGACCCCAACCTTTATGACAAGCTTCTAAAGCATCTCTCATTACTTGAACATTACCAGTTGCATCAAAAGTAAAATCACAACCACCATCAGTCATTTCAATTAATTTATCAACAATTGTTTCACCATCTTTTAAATTTTTTGGATTAACAAAATCAGTTGCACCAAATTTTTTTGCCCATTCTTCTTTTTTATCATTTAAATCAACAACAATAATTTTATTACATTTCCTTTCAGAACAACCTTGAACAACTGATAAACCAACACAACCACCACCAAAAACTGCAACATTATCACCTGGTTGTACATTTGCAGTAATAGTTGCTGCACCATAACCAGTTGTAATACCACAACCTAATAAACATGTTTTTTCAAATTCAGCTTTTGGATCAACTGCAACAACTGAAATATCAGCAACAACTGTATATTCAGAAAATGTTGAACAACCCATAAAATGTAATAAATGTTTACCATCTTTAGTTTTAAATCTTGATGTACCATCTGGCATAACACCTTTACCTTGAGTTGCTCTAATTTTACCACATAAATTAGTTTTACCACTTTTACAAAATTTACATTCTTTACATTCTGGTGTATATAATGCAATAACTGAATCTCCAACTTTAACACTGGTTACACCTTCACCAATACTTTCAACAATTCCTGCTCCTTCATGTCCTAATATAACTGGGAATGCACCTTCTGGATCTTGTCCACTTAATGTATAAGCATCAGTATGACAAACACCAGTACTATGAATTTTAATTCTAACTTCATGAGCTTTTGGTGGTTCAACAATAATTTCTTCGATTTTTAATGGTTTACCAGCTTCCCATGCGATAGCTGCTTTACATGTGATTTCCTATTCGTTAGTAACCACTAAAGTTGATAACCACCAAGGTTGTACATACTTTTCCAACTGTAGACATTATAAATAAGTTGAGGATTCTGAAAAAATAAGCAATTTGATTTATATTTATATAATTACGTAATGTAAATTTTGTCCTAATTGGGCGAAATTTACCGGTTTCTTTATCAGCAAATGAAAATTATTCAACGATTTAAATCAACAAAACAATATATTTTAAAAACTCAAAATGATCAATATATAGCTAAGAAAAAGCAAAGTCAAGAGTTTTATAAATCAAGAGCTGCTTATAAATTATTAGAGATTGATTCAAAATTTAAAATTTTCAATAAAAATACGAGACATATCATCGATTTAGGTTTTGCCCCTGGCGCTTGGTCACAAGTTGTTATACAAAGATTAAATGAACTAGGTGTTGATTATGATCTATTAGGTGTTGATATTAATCGAGCAAATCCATTGAAAAATTGTCATTTTATAAAAGGTGATATAATGTTGAAATCAACTCATGAAGAAATAAGGAAACATTTTGATCAACCTGTTGATTTAATTATTAGTGATATGATGGTTAATACTCAAGGTCAAGATTCTGATCATTTAGGCTCAATGGAATTAAATAATGCTGCTCTTTTACTATGTCATAATCAATTAAAACAAAATGGAAAATTTATAACAAAAGTTTGGTCAGGTTCTGAACTTGATTTATTTTATAAAAGAATGAGTTTAATATTTAACAAAGTTTATAGGTTCAAACCAAAAGCTTCAAGAAATGAATCAAAAGAATTATATTTTATTGGTGATAAAAAAATTGATAATATAAATATTCAAGATTTATTTCTATAAAACAGCACCAAATCCAAATGTAATTTTGATTGATTTAATATATCTTTCTTCAAAATTATCTTTAACTCTTTCTTCTTCACCAATTGGAATTCCTGAAAATTTAATAACCATTTTAGTTTCACCTGAACTTTGAACAAATTTAATATTTAATTCAGCAAAATGTCCTGTTTTCCAATCATCTAATCTCCATAATTGATCAATTTCTTCATTTGGAATTAATTTTAAAAGTTTTCCTTGTACTGAACCACCAAAGAATTTAAATTCATCACCTTCTTTAGCTGGTTGAGGAATAATTGGATATGATCTTGTCCATGCACTGATTCTACCTTCATCTAATAAAGTGATGTATAATTGTTCAGCTGTAGTATTAAAGCTTGGTTCTAAATGTAATGTGGTTGTATTATATCTACTAGGTTTATTTACAGATTTGACAGGTTTAACTGTTTCAGGTTTAACTTTTTCAACTTTTTCAGGTTGCTTTGTATATGTTGAAGTAACTTGATCTTGAGATAATTGAATATCTTTAGAGTTGATTGAAATTAAATCAGGACCAAATTTAATCAATTTTTCTCTCAATTGTGGTAATAATTGTTTTTTAATTAATTCATTAATTGATGTATTTTCAGATGATTCATTATAAATTGAAATTTCGAACTGTAAATCATCAATTTCAGAATCATAAGCTAATTCTGGAATTGTAATTGATCCTGATACATCTGACTCTTTTACATTTCCCTTGAAATTGAGAACGATTCTAACATCAAATAATGAAATTACTTTTCCTTTTCTTTGAGAAACATCAACATCTCCCTCAACTGAGGAGACCTTTTCAATTTCAACTTTTGAATCTTTGGATTCACTACTGATTCCTGTTAATTTATCTTCAAAGTATTCCTTTGACCAAGATAAACAATTTTTATCGACCCAATGCCAATTATTTGGATTATTAACAACCATTGGAAAAAAATTTGATTCAAGCGCACATATATATTACGTATCTATTTCCATTCTATCAATAATGGTTTCTTCTACATCACAAATATCTCTTATACTTTGTTTCATTATAATGGTGGTACCTCTTGGAAATTTATAATTTTTACATTTTTCAATTCTTATATTTGGTGTAATATAATTTCTCATTAATTCAGCATCTTTATCAATTTCCATTACACATACATCAACGTTTGAACCAGAACCCAAATCATTCCAAACACCTGCTAATATAGCATCAGAACATAACTTTATAGCTTCTTCCTTTGTCATATCTTCTTTAAATCTAGTTTCTAAAATTGCCATTGCAGCTAATGAACCTGAACCTAAACTTTGATATTTACCAACATCGGTTGATCCATGTGCTTGAACGGATAATAAGTGAGCTCCCGTTGGATCGACACCGGCAACAATCAAATAAGCACCTAAATGACCTTGATATTTAAATAAATGTTGTTTTAACATGGTAACTGCTGTTATAACTCTTGGTTTTCTATTTTGTGATAATGAATGTAATTCTAAGTTAGATGCAATCAATTGAGTAACCATTTCAGTATCTGCTGCAGTACCTGCTCCAGCACACCAAATTTTAGGTGATAATCGATGTAATTTTTCACAATTTTTATCGGCAACAATTGGACCTGCTGTTGCTCTTGTATCAGCAGCTATAACAACTCCATTTTTAAACTTACATCCAACAATTGTTGTACCTGTAGATGTAGCTTTAGGTTGAGTAAAACCTTTGCTTTGTAAAAATGTATTTCTTTGATAATTGTCGAAGTTTAAACCAACCATGATGGCAAAATAATTTTTTTCGGTATGTTTGATTTTATAACACCAGCTAAGATAAAAATATTATTAGTACCAATAAATAATTGTTCAACTATACAATTTGAGAAATATTATAAATGTATTAAATCTGTAAAAGAAGTTAGATTATTAGATATTTCAATTGATGAAAATTTACAATATTTTAATCCAAAATCATCACCAAATGGTAGAATAATATTTGATTTTATAACTGATGGAATAGTTGATGATATTTTCTTACATGATTTCGAACCATTTAGAAAAGTGTTTGTGGTTCTAGGAATAGGACCGTATAAAGATGAAATTGTAGACTTGTCATATCCTTCAATTGTAAATAACATTATATTATTTGATTCACCAGAGAAAGAAAATACATTAGATACATTTTATCATAATTTTTCACAACCTATTACTTCAATTGAAACGATTTTTTGTGATATAAGTAGGAACTTTCTAGTGGCTTTGGATAATTACGCATTATCTTATGGGAATATAACTTTAAGATCTCCTGTTTCAATCAGTAGTCATGTAATAACAAAAATAAGTCATGCTCAGAAGAGATTAAGTTCTGGTTCAACTTCATTTATCTCATTTGAAAATGATATGAAAAAGAATAGTGCAAGACATAAGAAATTAATGGGGAATTTTTATCTACTTTGTGGGAAATATCATGATGCATTTCAATCTTTTATTGAAAGTGTGGTTAGTTTAAAAAATGATTACTTATGGTTAGCAAGTTCATTAGAAGGTTTAGCTGTGAGTATGCTGTTATTAATGTCTATAAATCAATCATTTCAAATTCCAAATCAATTAAATTCAATTTTAGACGTTTCACCTTCATCGCCAAGAAATTCATTTTCAATTGATTTGAATACAATTCAGAAATCTGAATTGATTAAGATAATCAATACAAAAGTCATATACTATTATGATTTAAGTTATGAAATGGTACCTGATTTAGTTTATATTGAATGCATACTAAGAAAGATTTCAAATTTGAATAAAAAAGAAAAATTAGAAGAAATAGATCGAATATTTAAATTACAATTGGTTGATTTAGAAATCACTGATCAATGTAGAATTTATTCATGTTTAGCTAAAATTTATGATGATTTGGGATTATATAGAAAAAAAGCATTTATTTTAAGAATTTTACTAGTTGCTTTATTACCAAAGTTGCACCTTGTTAAACATTCAATTATTGATATTCTTGAAGTTTTATATAAATTATATGGAATCAATTATGAACCAGAGGCAAAGATTCAAGATGCTACTTGTCAAAATTGGACATCATTACAAATTCAGATTCTAAAATTATCATTAAAAATTGCTGAAGGTTTAAATGATCAAGATTTATTATTGAAACTATGTACCTTATTATTAACAAGGTATACACATTGTTTACCATCTGATGATCAAATTAAACTAAAAGAAAAAATAAAACCTACTGTTTATTGGGATCCTTTTTTGTTGAGAGATTTACAATTTGTTGATAAAAAAGAAGAGCTACTAATAAATGAAGAAAAGCAAATTGATGAACCATTTTTTGATCCGTATAAGAAAAAAGTTAAGCAACTGAAGAGAATTTTGGTCAAAGATAACATTTATCAATTGAAAATAACATTACAAAATCCATTTGCATTTGAAATTGAAATTGATGAAATTATTTTAAATGGTGTGAATATCCTTGGGAAAAGAAGAAAGTGTCCACCAACGAGTATAGATCAATTTTTAGTCTCTTTTAAACCAATGGAAGTTGGTGAGTTGAGAATAAAAGGATTAAATATAATTGTTGAAGATTGTAATCAGTTTTTTCATACAATTGATCATGAAAAAATGGAATCTGATCATAAATTAACAAATGAAAAGTATGAGTCTGATACCTTTAAAGTTTTTGAAAACTTAGAAAATAATCTCAGATACACCACCAAAGAACTAATTTTAAATGTTATTCCACCACAACCTTTATTGATCCTATCGGAAATACTGGTTTCAAATAATTGGCTAATGCTTCTTGAAGGTGAGAAATATAATTTTTCAATCAAACTTACAAATACATCAAATGTGGTTATAAATTATTTATCATACTCCTCAGATTCAAAAATTGATAAGAAAAAACAACAATTAAATGCAAGTGAAGCTTATGATTTAGAGTACGATTTATTATTTAAACCTTTAAAAGTTTTAAATAAAATTGATGATTTAATACAACCAAATCAAACTATTGAAATACAATATGAAATCACGAGTCGTAAAATGAAAGAATTGAGTATTGTTTTAGATTATTCAAATAAATCAAGTGAAGTATTTAAACAATTGAAAATTCCTTTAAATATTTCAATCATGCCATCAATTGAAATAGTTGGTTGTGATATAATACCAAAAGAAAATCAATGTGAATTGATACTAGATTTGAGAAATTGTTGGAGTGAGAAATTGACATGTAATTTAGAGTACAAGAAAAACATCTATTCTGATCCAATTGAATCAAATAAAACAAAAAGATTCATTATACCTATTGAGAAAATAGAATCTGACTCATCACCAATACCTTCTTTAACCAATAAACAATTCATAAAAGATTACAATCTAACTGAAGAAGAAGAAAAATCAATGAAGGAATTATTTTGGTTAAGATATCATCTATTAAAAGAATTATCTGGAACATGGCAATCTGAAACAAGAAATGGTGTCATTGATTTAAGAAATTTTAGATTAACTAATAAAATGGGTAATAATTTAAAAATTGATAAAATTAAAATAATCAATAAAGTTGAGAATATTGAATTGGATAAATTTAATGAATTAAAAACAACAATTTATAATAATTCAAACAAAGAGGTATCTGGGTTTATTCGTCATTTACCATTACCAAAATCAATTGAAAAAAAAATTTTAATAAATGGAATATTACAAAATAAAGTGGTTATTCCAGCAAATTCAAGAATTGATTTATTTCTAAGTTTTGTAATCATTGAAAAGGGTGATTATGAATGGGGAACAGTTTTAGATTTATTAGATGAAAAAATTGTAAATAAACCATTATATATTCAAGTTTGATTATTTTTGTATAGATTCAAGTTTAAATGGTAATGGTTGTGCACCTTCACTTTCTAATTTTTGAATATATCTTTGTCTTATTAAATCATTATAACGTTTTTCTTGAAAATATTGAATCCATGATGATACACAATTGGATTCAAATTCTTTTTTATAGTTACCACATTTGGATTCAACCTTTGGTAATTCTTTGGAATCAAGTGAATTATCAATGTTATTGAGAGTTAAACATTCAAAGAACTTATCTCGTTTCTCCCAACATATTGCTCTTTCAGATTTATTTGGAGCTTCAGTAGCTTCTTTTTTGGAAAAAAAAACCATTGCGATAAAAAATTGATTTCGGTGAGATTCAATAAAAGAAGTCCTTGCATAGTCCTACTTCAAATCTACATTTGAATCACATTGTAGATAAAACTAATTATATCAAAAGAACATCTTCTGGACGATAATGCTTTACTTGGTTGTTGTTTGAACAGATGTCTCATCTCAAGATTCGCTCTATTCCTTCGATTTGCGGCTTATAGACGCTTTAATTTGCGATATTATCTGCAGTCACTTCTGAATAAACCTAAATGCTTGGTAATCCAGTTGTTAGTGTTATATGATTTGGGTTGTAGTTCAAATTCCGTGCGAAAACCAAATACGCATCTCTATTCTGTCCGTGGCGCATTGAAATTTTGCATCAAGATGGACCCAGAAACTATTACATCAGTTACCAATTATGTCCCCATAGATGAAGAAGATAAAATAGAACATCAAGTTGAGATCGAATCTTTCAAAGATCATCAAAATCATTTCAAATTAAACTATAGATCAAATTCAATAACTTCATTAGATTTAGTTGAAAAATTACCAAAAGTGAAAATTTTAGGTACTGGTGGTACAATTGCTTCAAGAGGTTCAACTGGAAGTCAAACTGCTGGATATTCTGTTGATTTAGCTATTGAAGATATCGTTTCCTGTATTCCAGATTTATCTCCTTATTGTCAATTAGAATATGAACAAATATTTAATGTTGATTCAAAAGAAATTGGTACAAAAGAAGCTATTGAATTATATAATCAAATTATCAAAGATTTACCAAACTATGATGGAATAGTTATAACTCATGGTACTGATACAATGGAAGAAACTGCATTTTTTTTACAATCAACTATTAATACATCAAAACCAATTGTTTTATGTGGTTCAATGAGACCTTCAACTGCAATTTCTTCAGATGGACCAATGAATTTATATGAAGCTATTGTTATTGCAAGTTCAAAACAATCTCATAATAGAGGTATATTAGTTGCATTAAATGATAAAATTGGTTCTGGTTGGTATATCACAAAATCAAATACAAATTCTTTAGATACTTTTAAAAATATTGGTCAAGGTTATATTGGAGATTTTGTAAATAATGAAATTTGTTATTTTTATCCACCAAATAAACCTTTTGGAATTGAATATTTTGATATAACTGGTGTATCTGTGTTACCTGATGTAGCTATAATTTTTGGTCATCCTGGGTTGAATAATGAAATTTTTAGGTTACTAATTGAAAATTTAAATGTGAAGGGGTTGGTATTAGCTACAATGGGTGCTGGTAGTATGAAAGATGATACAAATAAATTTTTGGCTGATTTATTAAAAAATAAACCTGAATTTGCTGTAATTTACAGTAAACGTTCAATGGATGGGAAAGTTCCTATTGGTGCATTACCAAAGGTTAATAATGAGGTGTTTAGAAACGCGGTTTCTGGTGGTTATCTAAACCCTCAAAAGTCAAGAATTTTGTTAAGTCTTTGTTTGAATAATGGGTATGATTTACAGAATATTAAAAGAGTATTTAGTAAAGTTTAATAAATTTTTTCTTCGTATTTATTAATTGAAGATTTTATAATCGCGCTCAGAAAAAAGATTTTTTTTAAGTTTTCATAAAGATTCAAGCGAGAATGATTTTGATGCGAGGATTAGTACGATATGTGAAGCGAGAATACGCATATTTATTACTAAAAACACTTCAAGAAAATGAACAATAACTAGATCATAATATTGACTTGAAAAGAGTAAATAAGTATTTTAATCCTACAAATTGAGTATTTCCAAAATCTGTATTTAGCTTCAGGTACTACTAATATGTAAATGACCACTATCAATTTTCAAATTATTTAAAATTTTATTTTCATCGATTGGTATTAGATGGTTATCCACTATTTGATGAAACATCACCACTGATATATAAATTGTTGAAATAAGGCAAAATATCAGTAGTTACTCTTTTTGTTCATTCCACCAGAGGCAATTCATTGGTTACAAGTAGTTAATACCATCGCTACCAATTTTCAAATCACTACTGAATTATATTATTAAAGGATACTAAGTTGTCCAGAATTGAAAATTTATTCATTATTTTGGTAAAAGATACGAAGTTGTCTATATTGCTAGATCATTAATCAGGTACCGAGATACCAGTTATTTATTGGAAAGTTCATAATTTTCAACGTATTATTGAAAAATCTACACTTTTTAATAATTCTACAAAATGAATATTCAGTATATTTTATTAATTAATGATTATATTAATTGATGATTTGTAGACAACCAGCTAAACTTTTGAGGATGATAGATAAATCAGCATTTAACTTTGCTTAAACAACCAAAATTAGTCATTGAAATATAACACTTTTTTAAATAGAATTAAACCACACAGATTTAAATTTGTTCCATTGATTCAATATAAATCAAGTAATAGTAATAATTATTTCTTAGTTAATGGTGATCATAAATTAAACTTATTTATTTTTATTAACTTCGACATTTATTTTTGTGGTTATTTACCAAATGGGGACTTTTATTTTACCAGTAATTAAACTTGCATTGACGATAATGGACACAATTTGAGTTTAATCAATAATGCTACCGAAAAGTATCTCCTATTACCTAATAGTAATGATCATAAATTTAAATTAAGCTCTGCAAAAAATTTTGCAAAAAAATATGTTGATTATGTAAAAAAAATTCAAAAAAAGGGATATTGTTTACATTTTTTGAAAAAGTGTTGTAAAAAATTACAAATTGTATTTTTTTTAGCCCCTTAGAATTTCAAATTTTTGTATATAAATAGGACTACATTTCTCTGGTTTTCAAACTTTTTTTTCTAATCATTTTTTAATGTCTTCATAGCTCATAAATGAAGTACAGGTTCAAGGTGGGGTTTTGCTCATAGTTTTGCATCTTTTAGATGTTACGATCGGGTAGAATCTTTTGATTATCATATCAATGAGATCATGCTTGACAATCTACGTTGTCATAATAGAGGATAGATTTTTTGGTATTTTCAAATTTATTTGAATAATATCGTTTATATCTGTTTGTCTGTATTGATGATAAGAAGGAAACTTCCAAGAACTCCAAGAAGCATATGTGGTGACATCAACCGTCCATTATGGATTCCCCTTAGAAAACTTCCTAGGGGGGGATCACCAAAATCATTTGGTGATTCTTACATGGGAATGATTAAACAAATTTGGTTTGTTTAATTATTTTATTGTAAGAAATCTTATTTAATTAGCTTCAAAAATGGTAAATATCCAACTACTGGTAGTGGTAGTGGTGTTGGTGGTGTTGCAGCATCATCAGGTAAACTTCAAGTACTTCATCAGAATCATCAAAAGGTCGTTTAGTTTCAAGTCCACCACAACGTTCAAGAAAACCATTAGATCATGAAATTCCAGACAATTTCACTAATTAAAAACAAAATCTTCAGTATTAACAGGTGCTGGTTTAGCCACTTCTTCAAACCATTCAAATCCAACCACTGGTGGTATTATTAATAATGATCATCCTCAATATTCTGATGGTGCAAAACAAGCCAGTGGTGAAGGTAAATTTTTTGAACCAAAAGATACTCAAGGTGGTACATTAGGTGCTGCAACTCATAATACTGATGGTTATAATGAAAGAACAAAACAAAATGTAACGGATTTTGATAAATTAAAAACTCAACCATCAGCTTATGAACAAGAACAAAAACAACAACAAGAATTTGAAGAAATTAAACAATTGAGTTATAAAGAAGGTAATAAAAAAGGT